>CM054126.1:3640950-3950950 GCA_028751855.1 Ambrosia trifida | reverse complement strand
TGGGGCGACGATGGTGAGTAGAGGTAGGGGTGTTCTTTTTAACCGATTACCAATAACCGAACCGAACCCGAAGTGACCCAACCCGAGAAACTACCTTACCCGATTAACCCGAACCCGATTAAGTGCATACTCGAACCCGACTAGAGTCTTTAGGGTCGGTCTTCGAATTAGTTTTGTATAATTCGGGTTGAACCGAATAACCCGAATAATTCGAAAACAAATAAATGATCCAGTTTCGATATTTTTATGTATATCGAAGTAGTGTTTTTGTAGCCAAATTTGCAACTAAATATTATAGCCTATGTTGTGGTTTTATTTTACACATATTGTAGCCCAAATGGATTGAAATACACAACCCAAATGGTTGGAAATATGTAACTCAAACACCCGAACCATTAAACCGATAACCATTTAACCCGACCTGAAAAACCCGAACCCGATTAACCCCATAACCAATAACCATTTAACTAGATTGGATCGGTTATCGGGTAATATTTTCACAACTGAAAATCCGAATAACCCGACCCGAATAACCACTACTAGAAAATTGGGCTTTTGTCACCACATTTCCGATCACATAATGGTAGCAATTGCTCTGTAGCCACCATTTTGTAACCGAAAACGCGGTAGCAAAAACACCCGTGTCTGTTGCTCTAATGTCACCAAATAGCTACCACTTTTGTATTTTGCTACCATATTTTTGTCACCACAAAAACCTTTAAAACTATTGCTACCGCTCCTATAATGTTTTAGGAAGGTCTTTTGCTACCGTTTTGGTACCATTTAGCCACCAATATTGCCACCATTTAGACACCGTTTTTATTGAAAATTTACACCTTTTTTGTAACCGTTTTTGTACCATTTAGTTTGCAACCATTTAGTCACCGCTTTCATTGAGAATTTACTACCATTTAGCCACCACTTTCATTGAAAATTTGCTACTATTTAACCATCACTTTCATTGAAAATTTGCAACCATTTAGCCACCATTTTCATTGAAAATTTGATACCATTTAGCCACCACTTTCATTGAAAATTTACTACCATTTAGCTTTGCTACAGTTTTTTTCCTGCTTTTTAATTCAATATTTCAAGAAAACTATATTATATATAAAACAATCAAATAATACAAAATCTCAATTTATATAAAACAAATTTGTTACAGTTTTTCCAATTTTAAAATCATATAAAACTCAAATAACCGAAATTATTCATGAAAAACTTCAAAACATTCATGTCTAAGTGTTTATAGCCTATTTTCGACCCATAGCTGTCAACATAGCTTCAATTTTGTCATTCTATTGAGCATAGCCTCTTTATCCGCATTATTTTTTTCTTTTTCCGCCACCAAGCCCGCAGTAATTCCTTCAAACCTTTCTTTATCTTCATTTTTTTCCTTAACAAGCTCTTTGATAACCAAGTTCAACTTTTCAATCTACAAAACAAGCAATGAATAGAATCAAGAAGCCGGAATTAACAAAAACTAATAACGAGTCAAGTGAGTTACACAATAACATAATCCAATTGTGAGTTATAATTCTAGTGCTAGAAGCTAAATAACATGTTCAGATATATTTACATACTATTACTAAGAATAAAATTTTACTTAAACAATCTGCAGAGATTGTCTAATCAACTCAATAAGAAATTCCTAAACATTTTCAATACATCAAAGGCGAAATATATTTATAAGTAATAAGTAATATCCAATTAAACGCGAAATATATTTATAAGTAATAAGTAACTAGATTGATCCCCTGCGCACGACACATCAATTGCAGGACATTTGAGGGATTTTTTAAGTTTTAGTATCATAATATATGTAACATGCTTTTTGGTGGATAGGAAAAGGCAAAAAGAAATATAACTTACATATTTTCTTGTGTCGTGTCATCGTAGTTCGCGGGTTGGTTGTCTCATTAGGTTTAGGTATCAAGAATCATCAACATCTATGATGGATGATAATATACTTTATAACTCTAGAACATACAACCCTAGATTTGTGTTAAAGCAAGGAATCATGTTCATGACACTAGAAATTGGCACAAGATAAATTAACTAAAATAACTTCAACATAAGATTAATCGCAATTCAACACAATTGTTTGACCTTCAAAAGCAAATAAAAGATAGAAAATACCCAATGTTTAGAACCCTAGAATCAAAGTTTACACCCGGATATGAATAGAAGTTTTAGCAAAGCATGGCCATAGAAATCATCAAATGTTGTGTTCTTGGGTCTTCAATTTTCAAGATTATAATGAAAAAAATGATAAATTCATGGGTTGGAATCATTAGAGATGAATAACAATGATGAAGATCACCCCAAGTTCCTCCTTGCAGCCCAATCATAGCCCTTAGTCAACGTGCACCACTAATTCTTCCTTAAAACAAGCAAAGTTTGAATTCTTTTTCCTTGTTTTTCACTTTTTCACTTTTACGTTTTTTATATTATTATTATTAGTATTAATAGTAGTAGACTTCATGGATGTTACTTGGTGCTCGGGTCTCGAATATAATTTCTAATTTTTTCGCCCTGCTTCACACGAGCACCTACCAGAAGTATAAAATAAATAAATAAATAACGTAACCAAAAAGTAATAAAATACTTACAATACTAAAATAATAAACAAGTCTAAAATTAATAAAAATATTATCTAATCAACTCAAAAATATACAAAACTGACAAATAAATGTGATGCAATTAGCAACACATCAATAGGCCTCTTAGTTAGATCCCTACATCATGTTATCGTGACTTATATTGTATCATAACGGACAATAATAAGTGGTACATGCCCTAGTGACCATTATTGGTTTAATTAACTATCATTGGATATAATTGACCATCATTGGATCTAATTAATGATCATTGGTTCTAATTGACCATCGCTGTGCCTATTGAGCATCATCGGGTCTAATTCACCATCATTGGGTCTAAATGACCATCATTGGGTCTAAGTGACAATGATTGGATTTAACTAACCATCATTAGATCCAACTGGTGATCATTGGTTTAATTAACCATCATTTGATTTAATTTATCAACATTGATCTAATTGACAATCATCGGTTCTAATTGACCATCATCGAGCCGAATTGACCATCATCGGGTCTAATTGGCCATCATCGGGTCTAAATGACCATCATTGGGTCTAAGTGACAATGATTGGATCTACCTGACCATCACTGGGCCTAACTGACCATCATTGGATCTAATAAGTCATCTCTGGGTGTAACTGACCATCATTGGATCTAACTGACCATCATTGGGCCTAACTGACCATCACTGGATTCAACCGACCATCAGTGGTGTAATTAACCATCATTGAATCTAATTGACCATCAATGGATCTAAATGACGATCATTGGTTCTAATTGACCATCATTGGATCTAACTGACCATCATTGAGCTTAGCTGACCATCATTGGATCCAACTGACCATCATTGGTGTAGTTAACCATCATTGGATCTAATTTACCATCATTGGATCTTATTGACGATCATTAGTTCTATTTGACCATAAACGGGCCTAATTGACCATCATCGGGTCTAACTGACCATCATTGGGTCTAAATGACCTGCATTGGGTCTAAGAGACGATGATTGAATCTACCTGGCCATCTTTGGGCCTAACTGACAATCATTGGATTCAATTGACCATCATTAGATGTAATTAACGATAAAATATTTATAGTTACTAGTTTTGTTTCTTTTAATTGAAAGTGTGGCATGGTAGTTTTAGAAAAAGTGTAGTTGTAGGCCTATTTTGGCGAAGTGTTAATTATCGTGGCTAATATGGTAGCAATTTAGTCTCAAAATTTACCACTGATTAACTACCATATATATATGCATTACATTTTAAAATAGGTCCCTAAATTTGATACCACTAAGGTGGTCACAATTCAATAGGTTTGTTGTTTTTTTATAATTTATTATTTTTTTACTTCTTTCTTATTATTTTTCTCACGAATTTACCATAAAAAATAAACTGTCAAAATTTGCGACCGATTAGTTACCTTATCTTATAATACATATTTTGGTGTAAAAATGGTTTCTAAATTTACTACCATTTTTCTACGTAGCAACTTTTGGTGACAATAGTCCAATTTTATCGTGGCTAATATGGTAGCAATTTAGTCTCAAAAATAGGTCCCTAAATTTGCTACCGCTAAGGTGGTCACAATTCAATAGGTTTGTTGTTTTTTTATAAATTATTATTTTTTTAGTTCGTTATTATTTTTCTTACGAATTTACCACAAAAAATAAACGGTGTCAAAATTTTCCACCGATTAGTTACATTATCTTATAATATATAGTTTGGTGTAAAATCGGTTGCTAAATTTGCTACCATTTTTCTAGGTAGCAACTTTTGGTGACAATAGCCCAGTTTTCTAGTAGTGAACCCGATAACCGAAAACCAAACCCGATGAACACCCCTAAGTAGAGGCGGTGGTCGGGGTGGGTGGTGGTTAGTGGCGGTAGCATGGTGGTGGGTGGTGACGGCGATGGTGGGTGGTGGCGACGATGGTGGTGGGTGGTGGCAACGATGGCAATGGGTGGTGGATGGAGGTGTTGGTCGGTGGGTGACGATGGTGAGTAGTGGCGGTGATGGGTGGTGGTGGGTGGCGGCAGTAGTGGTGGGTAAAGGAAATTGTGGTGAGTGACGGTGTCAGGTGGTGGAGGCGGCGGTGGGTTGGTGTTGGATGCTAGCGGTGACGGTGGTGAGTGGGTAGCGTGTGGTGGCGGCGACGATGATGACAGTGGTGAGTGGTGACGGCGGTGGTGGGTGGTGGCGGCGGTGGTGGGCGACGGTGGTGGGGGAGGCAGTGGTGGTAGGTGGTGATGGTGGTGGTGTGTGGTGGGTTATGGTGTGGTTAGTAAAGGGTGAATGGGGGATGGAATGAAAAAAAAAAACATGGGGTGGATGGAATGGTTTTGATGGAATGGAATGCCTTGTGGAATGGGTGATTCCAATCCTTTAACCAACCAAACACGCTCTTTTTCATTACCCCGTAATGGTCCATTCGATTCCCCCTTCCATTACATCATTTCAAACGCTACCTTATCTATCTATACATATAATAAACCAAAGCCATTTTAATGACATGGCATTCAAAGATGCATTCTCTTCATTAAGTGTGCCATGTGTCATCCCATGTGGCATTGAGATATTTTAGGAAAAAAGTAATTTAAAAACAAAATTGGATATTTCACCCTCATGTTTCCTCCCATAATTTTTAAACGTTAATATCTTTAATATACGAGATTTTTTAAAGAAAAAAATTACACCAAATTAATGAGCGTTTTATTATCTTTCCAACGAGTACCATAGTGCTATATAAAAACGGAGAAATTTTTTTGTGAGGTTTTGTTCATGTATAGGCAAGTCACTAATTATATTCAAATAAGTAAATATGAATTTTTTTTTCAACCAGAGCTGAATAGGTTAATAGAGTTATACGTTGTTTTAAGTTAGGTATCAATATTAGTATGTTAGAGTTGTACATTTGTTTAATCTTTAGGATATGTGTTAATATTAGAGTTACATTAAAGTTCTACATTAATTTGTTTTAGGTTAGATATTAATATTAGAGTTATACATCAGTCTATTTCATATGTAAAATTGATGTATCATATTAAATTTCTCAACCCGGGACGCTCCCGGGGTATAATCTAGTAGATTTATAGTTATTAATACTAATTTGTCTTTCAAATTTTCAATTAGCATGATAACACAATTACACAAGTACACAACAAAAACCCTCTTCAAAAAATCAAAGTATAATACCAAGAAAACTAATTAGTAACTAATTAAAAAAACTTACAGTCACTTGGAGAAGGCGACAACACCGCGGTGGCGCACCGCGACAAGGCGCAGGAGCGCAGGGCAGGTAGGGTAATTTGGTCACTTGGAGTTGATAAGGGTAAAGGGTTTCTAGGTTTGCCTTTTTTTACTCAGACGTATGCAGGGAAGGGGAGGGAAGGGTTGGGAATAATTGTTAGGCTTTGGCTTTTTATTTTGATAATTAGTTGGGTAATGGGTTGGGCTTATTAAAAATACAAAGAATAATAATTATTTAGTTATAAGGGTTTCGGTTTAGAGAGCGTTTATTAAATTTTTCTTTAGATATAAGTTTACGTATAATTTATTTAAGGTGTAACAAAAAAATTATTTATGGGTAACATAAATTTTTTTAAAGGGTAACAAAAAAATTATCTTAGGGGTAACATTTTATAAAAAACGTAAAACAAAATTTCTACTACGCCAAGAAAATCGAGGGGTAACGGATGCACCTCTTGCCCCTAAGCTCCATCCGCCCCTGCACTTCCAACCGGCAATACCAGAGTCCTGATGGCTTTCTGTTTAGCTTGTAGTCCATTTTTCACCATCTTCTTACGACCACCAACTACTGTTTCACATGATGAGGTTTGAATATTAACCTCAGTCGCGTACTTCTTGACCAGCCTTTGTGTGAACAGCTCGTCTTCATCGTCACTGGAAGAATCGGTGGCATCAGGATCAGTCATTGATATCCGTACAGTTTTCGGCATTTGACGACTGTTAGGCTTCTTAGACTTGGGGTTGCATTACTGTATTAACAACTACCATTGTTGTAACGTTTTTGTGTTGGGTGTACTTGATCGGACGTAACATGTCGTAGCTATCCATCCTAGTTAACCAGAATATCACATCCAACATAAAGATTTAATCAGGGGCACTGGATGTAGGGTTTATAATCAGTTCATAATCTGATTAAACTGATTAAAATGGGATGGCTGGGAGGGAATTTGAGTCATAAAAAATGATGGGAAATGAAATGCCATTGATTTAACGTTGGTATTTAACAGAGTTTGCAACTTGGATAGATTTAGCACTAGATTTCTAACCTTAGTGGCTCAGGTGTCAAAAATTCTTATTTTGGATGGATCTAGCAATATTAAACACACCTAGGACGAATTTGGCCATTTACACTTAAATAATAATAATAATAATTTTTTTTTTTTGAATGGCCAACGAATCAATTTCCGAGCACTCTCGGGCACCCTTTTGGCGAATCAGGTACTCGAGAGTACCCGGGCCACCAATTGCCACCAATTCCCGGGAAAACCCGACCACTCACCCGTCCGAAGGCACGACAGTGAAATAATCGGTAAAACCGGTCGGGATCAAGACTCAAACCCAATTCAATGGTCGGGTCATCCCTCATTTCCCCTCCACCAATATCCTCCAAATGTAGCTAATGGGAATTAAACCCAAGCCTCCTATAAAAAACTTTAAACCCTCAACCAATTGGGTTAAAAGTGGTCGACAATAATAACAGCAATAATAACAATAATAATAAAAAAGGGTTGTTGGAGCCTGGAGGTTGAAATGAGCGCCGTACAAATACAAATACATGTGTGTGAGTAAGAAACAGTGTTACTGTCACCCCACGAGACGGTTACTCTCTTTCTCTCTCACATCATCTTCATGACACTCATCTCTACCATCTTATACTATAAACTCTACTCTACTCTACACCACACTACACTACCTTCTCTCTCTCTACTCCAATGGCACTCAACTCTACACAACAACAGGTTAACTCATATTCATTCACTGTTTCTAATTTCTTCTAACTTTTTAATTTATTATAAACTTTCCTGCATGTTATTGAAAAATGCGCTCTTATTATTACAATTATTATTATAGCTTTAAACTTTTAACGTATTTTATTTGATTTTTACGTTTATTTTTATTTAGTATTGTAACGGTTTTCATTTTTCTGTAGCATGACTGGTTTCGAACTTTTGGTGGATAATTGTGATTACTTGGAGTTCGAATTAGCGTGTTTTAAGGCAATTAAACGTTTCTTAAGAGACTTTGGGTCGTAGAAGTAGCAGGGTGTTCAAAATCGGATATCTGAAATTAATTTTTGGATATATAGTTTCACTATGTTATTTTATTTTTATTTATTCGAAACTGGATTTTTTCGAATATCCAAATATAAATTTTTCAAACATCCGAAAATTTTTAAAATCACTGTCCGAATCTGAATCTGAAATTCGGATAGTTTAATACCACCCCTAACCATGAATGCGAGAATAAAGAATAATTAGGATAGTTAATTCAATTTGTAAAGTCTTATGTTCATAATCTGTAGTGTGGACTGAAACCATTGCAAGGTACATGACTTATCCACATCAGTTGTAAGGACAACAAATATGGAGTTTTAGTCAAAATGGACCTTGTCACCCACCAAACTAGTCTTTCGGGTTGAAATCTTCTGTTTGGGCTCTAACAATGGTATTAGAGCTTAACTCGGAGTGATTGTAGCCATGACCAACGAGGACGTTGACCCTTAAGTTAGAGACTAATTTTGCTGTTTGGGTTGTAACATACGAATTTTTAAAATGCATGTTAATAAAAAAAAAAACGCGAGATGATATAATTCGAGGGTTTTTTTTTTTTTTTTTTTTTTTTTGCCAATTAAACTTTGATTTTCTTTTCTAACTTTATCTAATCCTACTTTAGTATACAAGGAATTTTCATTGACAAAAAAGCGTAAATTACATGAGGATGGTAGGTAGGCGGGCAGAATTATAGGTGAAAACTTCAACAGATTTTGTTAGAGTAGAGGTTCTGTATTAGATTTAGTAATAATTAATTAGTATTATTATTTATTGGGGGATGATATATTGTGATAATAATTTTAGGGGTTGGATTCATTCAACGTATAGTTTAGGGCTAAAAGGGTGTGTGGGTCCTGTTGCGGAGGGTACGGGGATAGATGATAATAATAATAATAAGGATTGTGACTGAGAGGGTGGTTCCATATAAGGTCAGCTGGAGCCCTTCTGTATTTGAATGTGACATTATGTCTCTGTCTGTGTCTTCATCAAATAATTATCACTAGAATATACTTTTAACAACATTTATTCACAAACATGTTCATTATACACTCATGAGAATTCCCAACAACTATCTGGTAAACAATTTATTTTCACATTATTTTCCTCATATTTTTCCTCAAATTTATGCATTGAAAATTTTATACGTACCATATTTTTCATCAAATTTATGCGTTACTAATTTTTATTGAAAATTTTGTAACTAGGAAGTGAAAACATGTAATATTTTCGTATATTTTTTCGTGTATTTCATGACCATAGAGGTAATTGTTTATCTAGCATGGACATTGTCATATTAATATAAAAAAATAAAAAAAATAAAAAAAAAAAAACTGGAAAATATTAGTGGTTTTCACTTGTAATTTATCCACAAAGTGATAGGAGTAACCAGTGGCGAAACTTGACCCGAAACATCAGGGGTCGGAAGTCACCGGGGGTTGAAAATCACTAGTTTCGAGGGGTCGAAACTGTCTATACCAAAAAATTTCTATACAAAAAAAAACCGGTTTGGGAACTGAAACTGGTAAAACCGACCCGACCTGAACCGAAACCGGTACTAAAAAAATCAAACCGAACCGAACAAAAAACCGGGCTGAAACCGACAATAAAACCGGTCAAAAGAAACCGAACCGAAACCGATTTAAGAAAAATACATTTTTGGCCATAAACACAAATAAAACTTTGTTTTTTTTTTATTTATTAAAATTCAATTTTCTTCTTTAAAAACCTTAAAACGTTATTAAAAGTTAAATTTAATGTATTTTATACGATTTTAAAAAGTGCGTAAGTGAACCGGAATAGAACCGAAACAAAACCGGAATAAAAACCGAAACCGGGTAAAAAAACCGATTTTATGGCCAACCAAACCGGTCTAAAACCGAACCGGTTCCAAACAGTAACCGGTTCGGGAAGGAACCGATACTATAGTGAACCGGTTTGGTCAAAAAAACCGATTTGTACACCTCTAATAGAGGTAATTGTTTATCTAGCATGGACATTGTCATATTAATATAAAAAAAAAAAAACTGGAAAATATTAGTGGTTTTCACTTGTAATTTATAAGTGATAGGAATAAGTGAATAACCATCAGTGTACAGATTTTTTTCATGGCATTCCAAATAGCCGGTTTTTGTGCAAGAATCATAACGTTAAACACATCTAGGTGCGGATATATGGTAAATAGTAGTAACGTTAAACATAAACGTTGCAGGGTTGTGATTCTTTTAGTGCTGTTGATTTGGTCGACGAAGACAAGACTGTACCTCAATGTGCGCTGCCTGTAGCTCTTTCTAATTCAGCGGAAGTTTATGTCGCCCTTGAAACTCAAGTTTCAATGGATGACCAAATGAAGAGTCAAACGTGCATCAACAAAATGGCGGAAAGCGCATGTGCTTATTCTAAATGCGGTCAAAAAGATGTGGATATCGAAAAGGGGAAGTCGGGAACACCTGGAATCAATCAAGAACCTATTGGTAGCCAGAAGAAATCAATGCAGAAACAGGTTAGCTTTGAAATGGGAGGCGAATATATGCAGTTTTTGATGAATCACAGCCTGATCTTACCCAAGTTCTCTACTCGAGGTACTTGACCAGATTCTCTGCTCTATATGTATGTGTATGTGCCGTGTTTGTGTATACACATCAAAAACATGAACCCGAACATGACATGAGTTTTTGTTGGTTAACACTAACACAACCCGTTTATAAAGTAATTACGTTTAAACTATAAAACTTGATGTTTTTTTTTATTATTGTATTTTAAATTTTGGCATAAAATACCAAATCAGTTTGTGTTACGACGTAAAATAAATTAAAATGGAAGTATGCATAGTATTAAATGGGTTAAACGGGTCAACCTCGAGCATGCAGATAACCTGAGCACAACCTGTTTAGTTAAATGTGTTTATGGGTGCGACCCGAAACTGACACGAACCCCTAAACCTAAACCTTGGTTTAAAAAAGCGCGCCTCGCACAAAAGCGACGAGGTCTAAGCGCATCGCGCAAAGCGCAAAAAGCGTGGGATTTTACCTTCATTTACCGAAGTGCACACTAATTATATAATTTTTTTTTATATATCCCATGAGTTTTTAGCTTCATTTACCTAAAATATAGCTATAAATAAGGTTTTTATGCGATTTTACCTATATGTACAAGCCAAAAACACTAAGGTACAACATTTTTATGCATAAAAATACATGGTGTACGTGAGGCACGCGCCTCAAGGTCAAAAGCGACTGAAATTTTGCCAAAAAAAGCGCCTGAGGCGCGCACCTTCGGGAAATTGGGTAGGCGCAAAGCCCTGAGGCGCCCTAGGCTGCGCCTAGGCGCGCTTTTTAAAACCTAGAACCAAACCCATGAATTAGGTTAGTGTTGTGTTTTCATATCGTGTCAACAACTCACACACATATATGTATGTGTATATGTGAGTGGGTGTATACATGGTTAATGAATCACTCTCTGTTATGGACAAATAAAACTGCAGGTGAAAAAGTTGAGGCTCCAAGAATGAGAAAATACAAGCGTACTACCTCATTTAATTCAAGAAAAGTTGCTCTTATGTTTTCAGTATTGTAAGTTCACACATCACAGCATATTATAGGTATTTAGCAATGTTTTCTGACCGGACGTCGAACCGGAGTCGCCACCGGTCCGGCCGGCCCAATGAACCTGCCCAAAAGTCGAACAAAAACCAAAAAAATAAAATAAAATAACCGGTCCAACCGGCCAAAATCCCAGTCCAACCGTCGGTCCGGCGGTTCAACTCCCGGTCCGATGCTAGGGCGGTCCAACAGAGTGACCCGGACCGGCCGGGGGTCCGTTTCCCGGTCCGACCAGCCGGTCTGGTCCAGGTTTCAAAACATTGGTATTTAGGAAGCATTCACCGTTTAATTAGGATTCATACACTCTGTCCCACTTCACACACCAATAGGAGGCTACCACATACCCAGAATGTGATGTCACGGGGTGTATAAAACCCAGAACCCTTATCTACTTTTCCTGAACATTAAATTTACTACCACTTTTTTCATTACTTCGCCGATCGATTTAACCAAAACTAGAAGTCAAAGAGATTTTTTTTTACCAGAAGAAGTCAAATAGTTAATTCAATTTGTTTTGCTATAAGATGGACGGGTTAGGTAATGGGTCAAAACAGCCCAAGTTGGTTAGGTCGACCGGCAAACACTTTTTTCCTCCATTAATGGAAGTTTATATATTGTATGTTAATTATGATTACAGAAATGATATTGTTATAACAATCATCTAAATCTTTGAGCATGTAAATCTACTTTACATTTCTTTAGGTGTTCATATTTCTGTTTACTTGTTTCCAGGTCGAGTTTGGGAACGATCATCCTCATATATCTGACACTGAGAGTTAAACAGACGGGCGATTTATCTATCCGTTCTGAATAAGCGATACTCATCATTATAATTTGTATTCATTCACTTTAGGTGCTTCATATTTTGGGAGGATACTACTGTTGAGGGTTATTTTTGCATCCCCTAGGATTATGTTTGAATGCTTTGAAACATACTTTGATGTCGGCTGTACATAACTTGAGATTAGTCTCGCTTAACACAAGTTGATCTTCGCATTTTTTATACATCGTCTAGAAGATTATAATGAGTAATGAACCGCTGTAGTTAAACTCTTGCGCCGCGAGAGATAATAAGTAAACGTTATGAAACATTATAGTGTAACAAACTGTGGTTACCAAGTGTGTAGGGCAGTGTGCGTGCTCGCAAATCCCACATTAGATTTTTTTTTTAAATAGATGCATATATGTAAGTCGTAGGCGACTCAAGGTGTGTATATCGACCTATAAAAGTATAAAGTGGTATCATAGATGTTGACGGTGCCATGAGTGCAGCCCGAATCCAGTTCAATTACAGAAGGTTGACCCATCAAGTCTTACTGATTTGGTAGTCGATGGTCGCAACAGATCTGACAGCTGGTCGTGCCTACGGAAGACGGTGGGTTCAAAATGAATTCTCATTGGAAGGGAGGCCCAGTGGCCATATGGTTTGAGGGGACAATGTTGGGTGCAAACATCCCAATCCCACATCATAAATGCCTAAGTCCCTCTTTTCCTATTGGTTTTAGAGTGGAACCCATATGAAGTAATGAACTAAGTAATTATTATATTGATCATATAAATTAACATAATCTAAAACATCTAACAAATTACGGTACATAAATATACAAACACCACTCGAAAACTTTTGAGATCTTCCGACATAAATCTAGACTGCATAAAAAAGCCGAACATGAAGTTATTTGACGAAGCTTTTCCTTCTAATTGTGCCTGAAACTACAGCATGCAAATATAAGCATACCGTTAAACTACTATTCGTTTTCTTATAATCAGAGATGGCAATTTGGAGGGTGTTTGAGATTGCGTTTTGAAACTGATTTTTAGATTATTGCGTTTTGAAAACACAGATAATCAGTTTTTAGTGTTTGGGATTGCGTTTTGAAAACGCAGATAATTGGTTTTTTTGTCTACCAAAACGCAATAATCTATAAGCAGCTCCACCCCTGCTTTTCCAAAACGCATAATCTGTTTTGAATAATCAATTCAAAACACCCCCTTGATTAGGATCGTATGGATCAAACAGGTTGAAAGTCGCCTAAAGTCTAATTTTAATACGTATTATTAGTAATAAGATTGTTTTCGTAATCATTACCACCTCTACTTTTAATGAACTTACTAAAGCTGGAATAAGAATTCATACCGAGCTGGCTTTCTTTTGACTCAGAAGCCACGACAAACCGTCACGTCATGTATACTCGTCTTATATGTTTGGGAATATGAAGACTAAAGTATGCAGTTTTCTTCAGTTGGTAGCTGCTTAGCAAGAGAGACGAGGAAACGGGTTAACAGCTTTTTGGCTTTTAATAGTTTTTTATCTGTTTCTCCTTCGTTGTCTGCTGATGTGGTATTACGGACTTGCAGCGAGCAAAAAGTTCTGACAAGTTTACGTAACTCCTGAAACGAAATGTGGCGTGAGATAAGAAACATGCCGAAGCGGGTAACACATACAGTTCAAAATGGGTGATTATCAAGCAAGATCAAAGCAGCAATGAAAAACTGTGGCATCCACATACATATCCCTTAAATAACAATTTTGTTTCATTAACGATTCATCGTTACAAATGATTAAATAAACGTTTGTTTAGACTCGAGCCATCTTATTTTTAGCTAACTTCTAATATTTTACATGTTTGACAAGTTAGCTAATATAAAACTAAATGACTTAAAACTGCCACTTCCAAACAGTATAACTTTATAAATTAAGTGTATTTTATCATAGTGATAAGTAGGGGTACAAACGAGCTAACCGGCTCGCGAGCTACTCGAGCTCGGCTGGGTAAAAAGCTCGAACGAGCCGAGCCTTATCGAGCTCGAGCTTGAAATAAAGCTCATTTAGTTATCGAGCCCAAGCTCGAGCCTCAAATGTAAAGCTCGGATGGGCTCGTCGAGCCGTATCAAGCTTTGCTTACTTTATGTCGATTAATACCAATTGTATTGCAGCCCATGCATTAACTAAATTATTTTGGGCCTTGGGCTTCTTAATGGTCCAAAATGAGCTCGAGCCGAGCTTGGTCTCGTTTAAACTCTAGCCACAAATACTTTGATTGAGCTTTCGAGCCGAGCTCAAGCCCAAAATACAAGGCTCGAATAGAGCTCGAGCTTCTGAAAATTGTCACGAGCCGAGCTCGAGTAATGCAAGGCTCGGCTCGTGTGCACTTTGCACCCCTAGTGATAAATGATTATTTCTTTTATTACTAAAGAAATAGCATGAACAATTGTTAGTGTAGGTCCTAGAATGCACGTTAGTAAACTGTAAAGATCACTCAAAACAAAATATTAACTTTTTCCATTTAACAAACAAAACCCATTACATTAATTACAAACCCTAATTAGCAAAACACAAACTCTTGGTTCTCGGAGCTCTGCGAATTACTATGCACCACCTTTTGCCTTAAGAGCAAGAGATCGAAATGTATCGAAAGCAAAAGGCAAGAACACGTGTTAGTTCTTGTTACAAACTGAATAAAACACTCAACAAAGGAAATTACTCCAAATACCAAGGAGAATACTTGTATTTCTCAAATTGAAAGCTTACAATATACATACTATTTATAGGAAGAGAAAGAGAATCTAGAAGGCAAGTTGTAAGGTAATTTACCATTTCCAACACAAAAACTTCTAGCTTACGATTTCTAGCAAACATAAACAGGCATGTTCAATCGTTCATATTTCTTTTTTTCAATTCGTTTTTTTCTTCAAACTCGTAATTCTGTAGTTGCTGTATGTTTTGGTTTCATATTAGTGTCTTGCTACGAGGAAGCACTAGGCTTAAGGCGCTACCCCAAGAGCTTCGTGTATGCCGGCGCTTTTTGGAAAAAAAAACGATTTTTCCGACACCTCAAACGCCTTAAGCGCGCCCCAAGCGCTATTTTTTAAACCAAGGGGCAAGGAGACAAGATAAGTTCCTCAAACCCGACCCCATCCTTCCAAACCGCCAAAGCTCTCATAATACTACTACATTACAACGACCTCCTGTTCCCAGACCTGCTTTCTTGTCTACAAGTCGGTCTAACCACCCCCCAATGTACATTGAGGCAAAAGCTTAACCGGGGCTTCAATCGACCTCAAAGCAGCCACCACTCTATGCAGCCCTCAGGCAACGCCTATGTAAAGTCATAACTCGAGCCAAGTTAGATAAAAAGAGTGAGGTACAAAGATGCATACCATGCAAGATTGAAGACAAGCTCCCCATTGGGATGAGTCAAAAACAAGTTTTTCTTGTTTCCCACAATAGGCAACAAATTCTCATGCTCCAACTTTCCAATTTCCCCAATCATGTTTGTGAACTCCCTTTTAAAAACACACACATTCTTAAGCCTACTAACAATCACTTCACCACCATGATCCAAATACGTCTTATAAGTTGTGTGTACCCACAATCCTCTTATACTTAAAACCTCATATTATGCCCTTAACAGATCAACCAACAAGAACCCACCTTCCCAAAAGAATGTCAACTCATCATTACCATCCGGGTGACCCGAATACTCGGTATCCTCACTAGCCGTAATATGATCAGGTCTCCTAAAATTAAACACTAGTGGCTTCACCGACGAATATGACATTGAATTCCTAAAATTGATATGCGTTCCACACATAACAAAAATCATTCCAACTATCAAAACCGACCAAATTGCAATTCCGGCAATAACCCCGACAAACAGCTTATTGTTTTTCCTTTTGCTTTCACCTTCATTTGAGCAAGAATTTAAAGTGGACCCACATAAACTGTTGTCGGTGAAGGAACTAACCAAAAATGTGGATAACCTTCCCGAGATTGTGTTGTTTAATCAGTTAACAAAGACACTCAATTGAACAAAAGCATTGTTTAGATCAGGAAGTTGTCCCATGAATTGATTGTCTCAAGCAAAAGATGTGTCATATAGTGAGATTTCACTGGAAAAATTATGCTAGAGATGGCTAATATGTTTTCCGGTGAGTTACCGACAATTTTGTTTCGCTTCTCTAATTTAAACATGTTAGACATCACTAGAAATATTTTTACAGGTGATATCTCATCAGATTTCAACACTTTAATGGTTTGACACATCTTTTGCTTGAAAACAATCAATTCACCGAACAACTTTTTGATCTAAACAATTCTTTTATTTAATTCAATGTCTCGGTTAACCGACTAAACGACACACTCCCGGGAAGGTTATCCAATTTTCCGGTTAGTTTCTTTACCGGCAACAGTTTATGTGGGTCCCCGTTAAATTTTTGCTCAAAGAAAGCAAAAGGAAAAACTATAAGTTGTCTACCAAAGTTATTGTTGGAATTGCAATCTGGTTGGTTTTCGGGTCGGTTTTGATAGTTGGAATAATTTTCGTTATGTGTAGAACGTATATCAATTCTAGGAATTCAATGTAGGTGGTTCGGCATTCAGCTAAACCGACGATGCCAGATTCGGCGGTGAAGCCACCAGTGTTTAATTTTAGGAGACCTGATTATATTACGGCTAGTGAGGATACCAAGTATTAGGGTCACCCGGATGGTAATGATGAGTTGACATTCTTTTGGGAATGCAGGTTCTTGTTGGTTGATTTGTTAAGGGCATAAGCTGAGGTTTCAAGTAAGGGGATTGTGGGTACACACAACTTATAAGGCATATTTGGATCATGGTGGTGAAGTGATTGTTACTAGGCTTAAAAGGGAGTTCACAAACATGATTGGGGAAATTGCAGCCACCACTCTACGCGGCCCTCAGGCAACGCCTATGTAAAGTCATAACTCGAGCCAAGTTAGATAAAAAGAGTGAGGTGCAAAGATGCATACCATGCAAGATTGAAGACAAGCTCCCCATTGGGATGAGTCAAAAACAAGTTTTTCTTGTTTCCCACAATAGGCAACAAATTCCCATGCTCCAACTCTCGAATTTCCCCAGTCCTCTTTGTAAACTCTCTTTTAGAAACACACATTCCTAAGCCTAGTAACAATCACTTCACCACCATGGTCCAAATATGCTTTATAAGTTATACCCACAACCCCTTTACCTATAACCTCATCTGGTGCCCTTAAGAAATCATCCGACAAGAACCCAACTTCCCAAAGAAGGTCAATTCATCACTACCATCCGGGTGACCCGAATACCCAGTATTCTCACTAGCCATAATATGATCAGGTCTTCTAAAATTAATTTCCGGTGGCTTCACCGCCGAATCTGACATTGAATTCCTAAAATTGATATGCGTTCTACACATAACAAAAATCATTCCAACTATCAAAATCGAGCAAATTGCAATTCCGGCAATAACCCCGGCAAACAGCTTATTGTTTTTCCTTTTGCTTTCACCTTCATTTAAGCAAGAATTTAAAGTGGACCCACATAAACTGTTGTCGGTGAAGGAAGTTCAAGGAACTAACCGAAAATGTGGATAACCTTCCCGAGATTGTGTTGTTTAATCGGTTAACAGAGACACTGAATTGAACAAAAGCGTTGTTTAGATTAGGAAGTTGTCCCGTGAATTGATTCTCAAGCAAAAGATGTGTCAAACTCCTTAAGGTGTTGAAATATGGTGAGATTTCACTGGAAAAATTATGCTAGAGATGGCTAATATGTTTAAATTAGACAACCGAAACAGATTTGTCGGTAACACGCCGGATAATTATTTATAGAGATGGCTAATATGTTTTCCGACAATTCTGTTTCGCTTCTCAAATTTAAACATGTTAAGACATCACTAGAAATATTTTTACAGGTGATATCTCAATAGATTTCAACACTTTAACGGTTTGACACATCTTTTGCTTGAAAACAATCAATTCACCACAACTTACTGATCTAAACAATTCTTTTATTTAATTCAATGTCTCGGTTAACCGACTAAACGACACAATCCCGGGAAGGTTATCCAACTTTCCGGTTAGTTTCTTTACCGGCAACAGTTTATGTGGGTCCCCGTTAAATTTTTGCTCAAAGAAAGCAAAAGGAAAAACTATAAGTTATCTACCAAAGTTATTGTCGGAATTGCAATCTGGTTGGTTTTCGGGTCGGTTTTGATAGTTGGAATAATTTTTGTTATGTGTAGAACGTATATCAATTCTAGGAATTCAATGTAGGTGGTTCGGCATTCAGCTAAACCGACGATGCCAGATTCGGCGGTGAAGCCACCGGAAATTGATTTTAGAAGACCTGATCATATTATGGCTAGTGAGAAAACTGGGTATTCGGGTCACCCTGATGGTAGTGATGAATTGACATTCTTTGGGAAGTTGGGTTCTTGTTGGATGATTTCTTAAGGGCACCAGATGAGGTTATACGTAAAGGGGTTGTGGGTATAACTTATAAGGCATATTTGGACCATGGTGGTGAAGTGATTGTTAATAGGCTTAGGAATGTGTGTGTTTCTAAAAAGGAGTTTACAAAGAGGATTGGGAAAATTGGAGAGTTGGAGCATGAGAATTTGTAGACTATTAAGGGATATTATTACAGAAACAAGAAAAGATTGTTGTTTTTTACTTCATTCTAATGGGGAGCTTGTCTTCAATCTTGCATGGTATGCATCTTTGCACCTTAAAGGGGCACGACCATCTCCCACTAACGGATCTGGTACCTACCCCACCCACAGGGCTATAATGAAATCTTTTGGCCTTACCCATGACAACAAACCAAAGAAGTGCCAAAAATAAAACCGAGTCCTAACTCGAGTTGAGTTATTAGATCAAAGGATCAAACAACTCACACCACCCGCAAAAGGGGGCAACCCATATTGCTCACCCCTAGAACCACTAGGGAAGAATCACGTCATGGGGGTCGTTGGGGGTAGAGGTTCAGCTGTGGTAGGGTTCGAGTGTGTGTGCGTGTGGGGGTGGGGGTGGGGGGGAGGCTGGTGAGGCCCCTTAAACCGATGAAGGGTTTAGGCTAAGGGCTCAGACGAGGGTTAGGGGGGGCAGACATGGATGGGGTTCAGCTAGGGGGAGGGGAGGGGGTTCGGCTAACTAAGTGGTTAAGGGCCAAAACGGTGGGGTCCAGTTTTTTTTCGTGGGGTGGGGGCAGAGGTCCAGTCGTATGGGGTCGATGTAGGGGTTCAATCGGGTGGGTTCAGTTGAGAAGGGGGAGGTTCAGGTATTCAATCGGGTGCGTTTAATCGGAGGGGTCAGGCTCAGTCGGGGGTTCAAGTAAGATGAATGGTTCAGTTGGTTAGGAATTTGAAAAGTAACTGTTAGGGTTACAATCAGATGAAACCCAGCGGCCGGGTGGGAGGCGAAGAATGTGTTTTCTACTACTTTGCATAACCTTAGGAAAAATGTCGAAAAACCCCTAAGAACTTTCACTGAATTCACATATAAATCCATTGAATTTATTTTTGCATGGTCAAGTCCCTATACTTTTAAAGACTCAATAAAACTATATAGTCTAGGGAATTTATCATGCTAAAAAAAGAATCTATCTGTCTTAATCATGCAAAACATAAGGATATGTTTGTTAAATAAGACATGCAAAACATAAGGATATGTTTGTTAAAAGAAAGTCTGAGGGCTTTTCCTTAGGAGGTTTTGTAAGTTAAGGAGTTTACTCATGTAAAAATAAAGTTAAGGTACTTATGTGTGAATTAGTGAAAGTCCATTGGGTTGTCTGACATTTTTCCAAGTGGTAATATGAGCATGTTGGTTATGTGTACAAACAGGTTTGGTTCAAATCAGTTAACTTATTAATACAGGTTAGAGTGGATAGATTTGGATAGCCCACAGACGCTTCTTAAATCTATAAACAAATATATGGGTCATATGTAAAAAAACCTATATTAGGGCAATAGTAATCTACTTTATAATAATATGAATATGAAGGTCTCGAGCACTTCAAATACAGTTTGGGTGCCTTTCGACTCGTTTGACCCGTTTCCACTTTAGTTTTTTTTTAAATTTACCCGTCTGATCCGTTCCGTTGGAGAAAATTTTTAACCCAAATTGATCCACTTAACTATAAACGGGTCAAATTAGTCAACAAAAGGGCCAATTTAAAGAGTAATTATATTTGACAAACAATCTGAATACAGTAACATAAGTCACATAATATGCAAATTAGAAAAATGGAAAGAACTTACTTGGCGGTCAAAGTCAACAGTACTAAGAGAGTAAATCTCATTAGTGATATCTACATCTTTGTTAACTAAACCATCAAACCATTTGGTTACTATATCATGGTGATCACCAAAACCCTGATACAAAATGTAAAGTTGTAAATGGAGTTTTATAAGATAAAAAATAAACATTTAACAAACACAAAAATTCATTGCTCTTAAGACCTACCAATCAATACAATTCCCATACGAAGTTACAAACACATGGCAATAAAAAGTTTTTTTACAAATCACGCATTTATTTTTTTTCCTTTGTCCTAAAAAATGGTCAAGGATGGAATAAGCGAGAGTGGCAAAGGTGAGGTGGGCCCCGGGCGGGTAATGTGTTAAAACGAGCTCAAGATTAAACATGTTGTTTCTAGTACGGGTTGGGTAGGTTGACTCACAACATTTTGTGCATTTCGGCCATTTTCCATAACTATTTAACGACTTAATTAATTAAATATGAATAGAAAAAGAAAAAGCTAATTGTGGGACTTACTGGGTAAGGTGGTTGTTGTTGTTGTTGTTGAATAGAAAAAGAAAAAGTTATCGCACTAATAATCTTCTTTTTTTAAAAGTAAACCAATTCAGGAGGATGTAAGCATTCAAAGTACACTCCGGTATAACCAAATAAGACCTGCTGCCAAAGAAGGATTTACTAAGCATACCTCATCTTCATCTTCATCCTCATAATCAATTTCTTCTTCCTCTGCACTGGTGTCTCCAAGATCCGGATTAACTGAAGCAGATAATTGCTGAAACATCTGCTGATCCCCATCTTTTGTTGCTTTTATCAATCCTTCAATTAATTCAGGTTCCACTTCACGTAATAATCTTCCTATAAAGAAATTGAATGATTAAAATAGAAATTAAATTCAGAAATTGAATCTTTGTCAAATTTACTGAACTACGAATAAATACTACAGTTCTGAATGAAAATTCATGGAAAACGATTTAGTCCCAACATTTCTTTAACTATCCCTGACAGAAATACTAAGATGATGTTTGGTTTATGGGTTCAGCAACGAAGGAATGACTTTCATTCCTAATAGAAATCTTATGGTTAACTTGGTTTTAAAAAGCGCGAAGCGCACAAAAGCGACGAGGTCTAAAACCGAGCCGCAAAAGCGGTGGACTTTTCGTACGCGAGGCGCAAGACAATTATATAATTTTTTATATATGCTATAGGTTTTTAGCATTATTTACTCAAAATACACACACAAATAAGGTATATATATGATTTAACTAAAATGTACAACCTTTTTAGCTACATGTATAACAATTTTAAACACAAAAACATCACGCGTACAAAAAACGCGCTTTTTTTGTGTAGGGTTACATAAGGTGCACGGAGGCGCGCTTTTTAAAACCAAGATGGTTAACAAGTTTGGATATTAAAAACCCACCATGGGAGGTGCTTTTAGGAAATCTACCCCCGTTCCCAATCCACCGTGTTAGTGAGCCCATACCCACAGTGATTCGTAGGTTCAAACCAAACAGCCCCTAAGCATCTAGATTACCCTGAGAATGGAAGAAAAATATACATGCTGTCATCCATATGCATGTATTTAACAGGTAACAGGTTTATAAATCTGTTAACTTATTGCAAACCATTTATACCGCCTAGAAAAGTTAAAAGGAATTTATTATCAACTAAAATTCCTATACCTATATAACTGAACTGCCTTCGCTTTCCCTCCCGGACATCCCGGCCTAATCTCTGCAGCAAAACCAGAACAGGGTTTTATAATTATAACAAACCATAAATAAAAGAACAATTATATCAGTGACGCTCACCTTCACTAACATGAGAGCATCAAACACCTCTTTTTCAAGCGAAACCACTCTAAACATGAAAAAATAAACTTCAGTATATACCAAGCAATATACTAACTGCATCTCATCTTAATCATTTAATCACAGATTCGCAGTTGAAACAAATCACAACAAATTCAGCAGCAGCGCTGTTCATTTTTATCCGAAACCCGAATTGGAAGCCACCGAACCCTACCAACCCGAACCTTGAATGTGTCGGTTATTTGGTAACTTTTTCCCAGCCAACCCTGAAATCCGGAAAAAAAAAAAAAAAAAAAAAAAAAAAAAAAAACTGAACAAAAATGTATTTTTTTTATTATTGTGTTTTAGTTTAGAGTCTTCGGTTTCTGAAACATTCAGTTCTAGGCAGTGGCGAAGCTTGACCCGAAGATTCGGGGGGGTCGGAAGTCACCAGTTTCAGGGTCAAAAACCAGTTTCGGGGGGTCGAAACCCTGTATTTCCAAAATTTTCTATACGAATACTATATAATCGAAACTTCTGCGCGAAAATTCAGGGGGTCAGCCGCACCCGCCCTCCCTAACTAAGTTGGGCCCCTGGTTCTAGGACTTTTGAACTTTATCATATCATATTGTCAATTAATGTTAGGATTTCGATAATATTTTTTAAGTAGCATGATGAATTTTACGGAAAAAAAAATCATATTGCATCTAAACCCGAGAACAGAACAACCCGACCCAAATAATCCAATCCAGACCAACGCAAATTTTAAATGGTCCGATTGTCGGGTCACTTTTTCATGCTAAAAAAGTAAAACCCCAAACAACCCGACCCAAAAACCCGAAACAACCAATTACAATAAACCAATCATACATTTAATAATAATAATAATAATAATAATAATAATAATAATAATAATAATAATAATAATAAGACCTGAGGATACGTTTAATCTGAATATCATTAAACTCCGCAAGCTCCATCCCCCAACGAACAGACCGACGAGCTTCTCGCTTCTTCTCGTTCCTGCTCTTCCGTTCTTCTCCATCCGATTCGCTATCACTATAACTACTGACATCTGACGTCACCGGTGCGTCAGCTGGACGGAGACCACGAGCTCGTGATACTACATGAACATTCCTACGCTGAATAACACCTGTTGTTGTTGTTGTTGTAAATATTCGACGTTGTGTGAAACCTTCGGTTAGACTATGTGTCGGTGATGAATGGAAAACGTAGGTTATGTATCGACGGAGAGGATGTTTGGTCGCTGGTGATAGGATTAATAATGGCCGTAGTAATTGAGACATTTTATTTGTGCTACTATTGCTAACCCTGTCTTGAGGATTATTATATAGACGAACAATGATATCATAAAGCCCATAACTAGGCCCATTTTATAGCATTTTTGTGTAGGTATACTCTTTCCGTATTTACTCTATAATTACTCTAAAAACGTTACTTTTTTTTTTCTTCTTTCAATATTAAGGGAATATTTCATAGAATAGTAACCAAGTTTCAAAAGTGTTCCAATTAGCTCACTCATCCTTTTTTTGGTCCAATTAAATGACTAAACATTCAAATCGAGTCTTGTAAAATTTTGTATGTGTCAAGAATGACATGGAGGAGAAGATGTTTGAGTCAGGATTTTGAATATATGTAGATATATATTAAAAAATAAAATAACATGTTAATTATATTAAAAAATTAAAAAAAATATGTTAAATCCACATCATCACTTAACGTCGGCATTAATAGATAGGAAAAAAATAAACAAAAAGCCACATTACCATGGTTACCTACAAAATAGATGAAAAAACCTCTAATTTACATACTAAGTGAATGTTGAGTGACCTAATTGAGACAAAAAAAATTGTTGAGTGACCTAATTGAAACACTTTTGAAAGTTGGTTACTATTTTACAAAGTTACCCCTTCAATTAAATAATATTTGTTATACTTCTATAATTATCTTTTTTTTCTCCTCTACTTACAACCACTTTTAAAAATATTAAAAAATTATGGATGGTGAACAGTACATCCTTTAAATTTACTGTTGAACAGTGTCTCCTCTATATAATTTGTTTTCCTCTACTCACAACCACTTATACCCACTCTATATAATATATAGGTCCCCTCACACTAATATGGAGGCTCTACTGTGAATGCTCTAAGCCTGATTATTTTCTCTAACCGGTGGTTATTTTCTCGTTTTTGATTTAACTGGTTATGGCTTTAACTAGTTCGGTTATTCACTTTAGCCAGTTTGGTTAATAACTGCTTATTTTTTGTTATCGGTTATTTTCATGTTTTAGGTTTTTCTGGTACATTGGTTAAAAATAACCGGTTTATAACCAACTATTTCTAAAAAAATCCCTAACCGGTTACTAAACTACAATTACAAGTAACCATTAATTAGTTACTCCTCAATTGGTTATTAGCCGGTTACGGTTACTTAACCGGTAATTTGTGCATGTATAGGTACAAATGTACAATGTGTGATGTTGGCTTCTACTAACTACACCATTTGGTCTAGAGATGTACACAGTCTAGTTACAGGTATAAGACTATAAGGAGTGGGGGGGCGGGAAAGAGGGGGATGAAGCGCCATGTGGCACTTGTGGGACCCTTGTGATGGGGAAAATAATTGTGGGGAGTGAAAGGGGGAGGAAGGAAATAATATTATATTGTGTTAAAGTTAAAAAAAAAAAAAAAAAAAAAAAAAAAAAAAAAAAAACTGACCAATAAAAGCATGCCACCTCACCCCCACCCCAAGCCCCACGCCGGTGAAGCCCCTCCCGCCCCCAGCCCCACGCCAGCTTCCACGCCACCTTGCGGTGGTGTTCCCCCCCTTCCCGCCCCTCTCCCGCCCTCCACTCCGCTTAGTCTAAACATACTCAAAAAAAAATTATTATTGAAGGTCTAGATGGTTTGAAAAAAATTGATTCGGGCTCTAAATCGATTTTTTTATTATAAACCCAATACTATACAATCATACTCATTGTGGTGTGTAGGAACTAAGAGCACTACCAGTTGGTCCCCTATGATTCTGTGAGAATAAACCCTATAATTTTTTATGGGGTTGGAATGGTTGTGAGTGAAAAATATGGGGGAATCTACTGTTTATCAGTATATTTAGAGTTATTTGGGAATTTTTTGGGGAAAACTGAAAACTGTATTTATTTTTTAATATTTGTTGAAAGTAGTTATGAGTGGAGGAGAGAGAAACTGTAATAATTTTTAATATAATATGTGGTTGTGATTGGTTGTGAGTGAATGGGGGATTGGGAAGCTACCGTGAATGCACTAAAGCCCACTGAAGACCACAAAGCCCATAACTAAGCTTGTTTTATGTCATTTTTTGCCACTTGACTCGTAGAATGATTTGGGGTTGAAGAATTTATTTTGTATTCAGTTCTTGATTGTTTATTGTAAGTTCTATAAATATAACCCAATATCAAGTAACTACTAAGATTGGCGGAATCAATCTTAATAGTGAATCAAGAAACAAGATGAAAGAATGAAAAGCTTTTATTGCGTACAGTTTCTAAGGAACCGTCTAATACAAAGAATTCTGAAACTTGCACAATGAACCAATAATCCACTTTGTGAACATAAAGATTGTATATACAGGGGATGATTCTCGGTTGGGCCTACATGGCCTATTATCACTAAGAAGCTCCCAAGGCCCATTATAAAAGCCCATTCGAGAACACACATGTTCTCGAATCACACACACTCTAACCGATAATCACTTATGATGGCCTAAACCTATAATCACAAATCTACAATCGCATCCTTAGTTTATGCTATCATGTGTTGTTTTTAACCAGCTTCGGTTTGTTAGAACCTGCCCACAATTTTTGTGCCAATAATGGAGTTGCCATTCTTGTAAACTCTTTAGCAGCTTCTTCAAATATATGCTTTGAATATATTTATTCGCGATCCAATAGCTTGATGTCTTCTCCAAATCTGAGCAGATCTTTAGGATCAACCATTCTAAACTCAACATTGTCTTCACAGGAAATCACAGCTTCTGCAGTCTGAGAATCATAGAACCAGAATCTGAACTTTTTGAGTGACCCATCAAAATGCCTGGAAGGATTTGGGATGGTCTTGGCTTTATTTGTTGGAGGCTAATACAGTTGTTGTTGAGCCTTTCCAGTTTTTGTATCAATGAATGATCGATGTCGTTTGGTCGGTCAAAAAAGTAATTTTATAGTATAGTGAAGTAAAGTCATCTTCACAAGGAATTGGTGGAAAGTTGTAGTTTTAAGACTAAATTAACTAAATACTAAAGTACGTTGGTTTGTGGATTGAATGGAATTTATAAAGAAAACGATTTTTAATATGATTTGTAAACAATTATGAAAAAAGTGCCCCCCCTCCAGATTTCTGGTTCAATGATTCACCCAGACTTGTTTTACCTAGTTAGATACCACATAGACATGGCCTTGTTTTAGGTTTAATTAAGTGATAAGCATAAACAGGTTGTTAATAAGAACCTATGCATTCTACTTACCAAACCATATGTGCCAAAGACCCGCTCAATGATCAAACTGCTCACAATGCAAAAAAAAAAAATCAAATATGAATGATAATAAACACGTAATTGCAACACAAATGACTTATTTAACTAAATCAAATCACAAGTATCATTCAAGTACTGAAAATTAATCCAAAGACACTAAAGTAGGTTAAGTTTGAGTTTCACATAAACGAACCATCCACCCAAAGGTGGTTACAAAGGGAATTAGCCGCTCATCACCATGGTAAGATCTTCAATGGATGAGTTAGATGATGGTTGCAAAGAAGGATTGATTGGATTTGAGGTTTGGGATGATAAAATTTGTCCTTCGGAGCTCCAAGATGGCTAGGGTTGAAGAGATAAAAGTTTGGGGCTAAGGTTATCTTTAAATAAGGTAAAAATCCTTGAAATTCGCAACTTAAACCAAGTAACCAACCCCGGTGCAGCCTTTCGCCCCTCCCAGCGCACACCTGCACTAGGGGCCAAAATCTTCTTATCTACGCTGATTTCAACGCATACCAGCGCTTAACAACGTTGATTTTTGGAGTCTGGCGCAGCCATGCGCTGATTACTGGTGCGTGTTCGTTTTTGCCATAAAATCTTTGTTATAACCCCGTTTTCTTTGATTCTTGTGACATGGTCTTTGTATTTCAGAGCTCTATCACATCATAATTTAATATATTCTATTAAAATCCATTTTGTTTCTCCAAAAATACATCCAAGCTGCTCCAACTACCTGCGATCCAAATGAAACTCGAAGTAACCATGTTTATGATATAAATCACTTAAAAACACATAATTAACTACATCTTAACATGGCAATCTACCCTCTTATCAATGACACTCTTTATCTTCTTCAATCGTGATTTAGTTGTTTTCATGTTTGGAAACTTCGACATAACTTCATGATCAAGTCGTTCATAAAACTTCTTTCCTCTTGGATCACTATTCTCAACCTCTAATATTATTGTTGCAATTCATGAAACTTGTTTAACTTTTCCAGATCAACAACTGCACTACTCCAACTCACTGGTTCTGTATGAACAAAAGATGAGAATTGGATTTCAGGCAGTTATGTTGTTTTAGTTACCTGAAGTTCAGTTGTAATAATCTCTCTGGTAGCAATTGAGGATGATGTGGATACAGCTTCAGTAGATTATGACACAAAACTGGATGTTGATTCAGTTGAATTGGGCAACTCAACTTTAGTGGTTTTCTCTATGGGGATTTCAATACGAGTTTCTAACAAAACTCCTAGCCTTGGATATCTTCTTCTTCTTTTGGTCGATCTTAACAGTCACTATAATACCTATCAGCTACATATGACTGCAATATGGCTGAAACTTATGTGGTAGGTCTTCCTTCTTCTCGTTTGAATTTCTAAATTGATCGTGGAAAGTTGGATAAAAATGTTGAAATTTGATGTCATGAAGTGGTTAGGGTTAGTGATGGTAATAGAGTTGGGAAAGGGATTAGAGGTGCCAGGCCTCTGATTCTCTCTACCATGTTTTTCGGTTTAAAAACCCTTGGCACATCCTGCTAGGTGGAGAAAGGTGTTAGGGTGATGTGGTGGTGATGGTGGTATGGAGGTGCAGTGGTGGTGGTATAGTGGTTTGGTGGGGTGATGTAGTGGGTGTTGTCATGGTATAGAGGTGCGGTGGGGTGGGGTGCAGTGGATGTGGTGGTGTGATGGTTTAAATAAGAGAAAGATAGAGAGTCAATGATGAAGAAAAGAGAGAGGGGGGGGGGGGGGGGAGAGAGAGAGAGAGAGAGAGAGAGTGTGTGTGTGTGAGGAAGATAGGGAGCAAGAGATATTAGATTTGTATTGTTCCTTAATATAATATTGTCTTCAACGCATCTGAACTTCCCTCGCCCGTGCCATGCTGGAGCAACCCTTTGCGTTGGAGATCAACGCTCGACGATGTCTGAAGATGCAGAGCCCGTGTAGATGGGCGTGGTTTACCTCGGTCCAAACGACGAAGGTGGGCCCAATAAATCGGTGAAGGTTTGCATCTTCTCAGTTGATTACCTCATAACGCTTATTTCGGTCGGTCGCGGTCCTTTAACAATAGAAACTTAAAGAGATGAGAAGGTTTTTTTACCGGCTGGAGTTGAACGACGGAATTGAACGGCTACTGGGCTTGCACGGCGACAGTTCATTTGAAAGGAATTGAGCGGCTGCTGGTTGTTGAAGATGACAGATGACTTCATCGGCCAAGGCTTAATTAACCACAACATGGCCCTTTACTCATAACTTAGGTGCTTATATCATTTCAACACAGGTCCACTAGTACTCGTAAGTTCATGGCATAAAAAAAGTTGTTATTTTTTATAATTTAAATAGTTATATAACAATAAAGTTTTAGAAGGGTATGTGATGATGTGGGAAATGTAAGGATGTTTGTAGGGTTGGAGGTGAGACGAGGTTTTTTAAGGATTTATAAGGATATGATGTGACAGCTGACTCGATAGCTAAGGGCGCCTATTCCTAAGGGGCGGCCTTAGCATTAGAGATAGTCTAATAATAAAATGGGTAAATTGTACTTTGTGCATCAAAGACTTGGTAGACGGTATTACTAAACGGGACTCAAATAATTATAACTAGAAAAACCAGATGCTCAAATAATTAAAAAACTTTGATTTGGACTCAAATAGTTAAAACCACCAAAACACAAGAACGCAAATAGTAATTACTCTAAATTAAAGTGCTCACTATTTTTTTCTTTTTATTTAAACATGATCTCTTGTTTTGGGTATGAAAACGTCTCTGTGCTTGATACATAACTTAGCAATTTTTACTTTTCTTATATATTTTGGTAACTTTACATACGTAATAGTAACTAAGTTTTTTCTTCACTAGAGTCGTTCGACATGTCTTTGACTCTTTAAAGTCAATTTAACTTTCAATTATTATCCTAATCTTATACAATTATGTTAGACACATTATTATAACTTACTGAAATAATTTACAAAAATTCATAGTATGAGGTTTAAAAGAGTTAAATCGTTATTCTATGTACATCTGAAGTCCCCAGGGGCAGTGACGGATCCACTAACGCAAGAGGGGGGGTCGATGCCCACTGTTCGTTTTCCGGTGACTCTCCGACAATCCAAAGCTTCCTGCTAATATGAGTATTTCATGAAGATTTTTTTTAGTTATACCTATAAATTGTCTTCTTGTTAGATTTTAAAAAAAATGAGAAAATAGAGAGGAACGAAAGGAACAACGTATTTTCCAACTACTGAACCAAAAAATAGTGGGGGCCAGGCACCCCGACCTCACTAACCTTCTCCACTATTCCCCTCCAAAATGTTACATGGTTCAAATAAAAAAATAGAAAGTGTTGTTAAAAAATGTACATCCTAAAAAAAACATAGACCAACCACCAAAAATGGAAATCCAACAGTTACAAAAATTATAAAGAAAACCTTAACCATCAACTTCCTATACAAACGCAGGACCATAAACTTCCTCATGTTATTACCACCCCTTCATCTCCCTTCAAATATTAGAGTATTAGTTTCAATTTATATGTTATTCATCACCATAATCACAACTTTAAAAAAAATATGAGAGAAATATTAAACATTCAAGGAGGCCAATGTGGCAACCAAATAGGTGCAAAGTTCTGGGAAGTGATCTGCGACGAGCATGGTATCGATCCAAGCGGCCAATACAAAGGATCAACAGCTGATCTACAACTTGAACGTATTAATGTGTACTACAATGAAGCATCTGGTGGCCGTTATGTTCCACGTGCTGTGCTTATGGACCTGGAGCCAGGTACTATGGACAGTATAAGGTCTGGTCCGTATGGGCAGATATTTAGACCGGATAACTTTGTTTTCGGGCAGTCGGGTGCTGGGAATAATTGGGCCAAGGGGCATTATACTGAAGGCGCTGAGTTGATTGATTCGGTTCTTGATGTTGTTCGTAAAGAGGCTGAGAATTGTGATGCTTTGCAAGGTATGTTATGTTATGTTATTACAATGTTGTACATGCGTGTATATGTGTGTATGTATATATATAGGTGAGTTTCGAGCCTGTCATCTATTGTTAGTATGTCAAATTGTATGTGTGTGTAATAATGCATGTCTATGTACATATATATGTGTTTATACATATAAGAATGTCCCAACATTTTCATCATTTGTTAACAATCCTAATTAAAATGTTTGACATGTATGTATGTATATATGCAAATGCATGTGTGTATAGTTATAAGACCATAATTTGGTCTATTCTGGCATGGTTAATTGATCGGTAAACCAACCTGGTGTTGAAACGTGACAGGTTTTCAAGTATGTCACTCTCTTGGAGGTGGCACAGGGTCAGGTATGGGGACGCTACTAATTTCAAAGATACGAGAAGAGTTCCCTGACAGGATGATGCTCACATTCTCGGTTTTCCCATCACCGAAGGTTTCTGATACAGTCGTTGAACCTTATAATGCAACGCTCTCAGTGCACCAACTGGTCGAGAATGCAGATGAATGCATGGTCCTTGATAATGAGGCGCTTTACGACATTTGTTTCAGGACTTTGAAGCTCACAACTCCAAGTTGTAAGTATTCACTATAATGTCACCTATTGTTTTTTTGGTTAAGCATGGTCCATTGAATGAAAAGTTGGAAACTAATCGATTATTCTATCGGTTTACATTGCAGTTGGTGATTTGAATCATTTGATCTCTGCAACCATGAGTGGTGTCACATGTTGTTTGAGGTTTCCTGGTCAACTGAATTCTGACCTACGTAAGCTAGCGGTTAACCTAATCCCATTCCCACGTCTCCATTTCTTTATGGTGGGATTTGCACCCTTGACCTCTCGTGGATCCCAACAGTACATCGCTCTTAGCGTCCCAGAGCTGACTCAACAAATGTGGGATGCCAAGAACATGATGTGTGCAGCTGATCCTAGACATGGTCGATACCTTACAGCATCAGCCATGTTCAGAGGTAAAATGAGTACTAAAGAAGTTGATGAACAAATGATCAACGTTCAAAACAAGAACTCATCATATTTCGTTGAGTGGATTCCCAACAACGTGAAATCAAGCGTTTGTGACATCCCACCAACCGGGCTTAAAATGTCTTCAACATTTATTGGAAACTCAACTTCTATTCAAGAAATGTTCAAACGCGTGAGTGAGCAGTTTACAGCCATGTTTAGGAGAAAGGCGTTTTTGCATTGGTATACGGGAGAAGGGATGGATGAGATGGAGTTCACTGAGGCGGAAAGTAACATGAATGATTTGGTTTTGGAGTACCAACAATACCAAGATGCTACCGCGGAGGATGACCAGGATTACGAAGAGGAGGGTGAAGAAGAGGACGAGTAACTTACCACTATTAATCAAGAATTCGGTTTTATTGCACCCTAAGTTTCTAAAAGTGAAATATTTATGTTTTTATTTGGAATTAAATGTACTATGATGCTTACTATAATGCAACCATTTGAAATAGGTTTTACTACAACTGGTTTAGAACTGACTCTAACTTGCGGCGGGTTATAATTCGGTTGGGGACCTATACTTCGAAATAGGTTTGGAACCGCTCGAAACCCAGTTTCAGTACCAAACCGTTCTGATCCTGCCCCTCAGAATCAGTTTAAAAAAAATGCTTTTTACCAAGTCTGACTCAAACCGAAACCAAAACCAAAACCGATTCCAACCAGAACTGGTTTGTATGGCTGATCTTAGTGTAAACAGTGCTTTCCAAAGATTATAGGGATTGGTTGGGTTTTTTTGGCTTAATTGGATCATAGTCTAAACATGGTTTACAACACCACTGTTTTTGGTTTTCACCATTTCTGTCTGGTTTGCTAAAACCCATCGGATCGTTTGCGCCATGTCCATTAGTTTTAACCAAACAGTCCATGTTTTCAAAAGAGCTCATAAGTAATGAGATAAACTATTTCAAATACTAGCAAAACAATTTAATGTCATAATAAAATCAAACCATTATTTTTTTTTGAACGACAAACAAACATTTCTGTCCGACTACCTAGGGGAGTCCCCACACTATGGACAGACCCCCACGACCAACCCAATGGAGGGCCCATACGTACCTCGGGTGGCTAGCGTAGTCAGGCCCGCCCATGCAGTTCTTGAAACCGGGGAAAACCCAACCCCTCACACGCCCGTAGGCACGACGGTGAAGGATTGGTAAAACCCGAGCGAGATCAGGACTCGAACTCATGACCATAGGCCAGGAGTCATCCATCATTTCTCATTATGTCCCTCGTGGGAATCAAACCCGGGACACCCAAGAGGGATCCCAGGTCCACTCACCAACTGAACTACCCGTGAAGGATTCAAACCATTAGTTTTAACCAAACATAATCCAACATGCCCCTTGGATTTAGACAAAGTTGAGATGTAAATAAACTGTTGGATCCGATTGAAGCGTCTAAACCCAATTTGTTCAGCCGGTTTGGGAATTTTGAGATTCAAAACCGAACCATTAAATTGTCAAACCGTCAAAAACCAAACCATTAAACCAGTAAGACCGTCCGGAATGATCACATATAGAAGTCAAGGAACAAACTGGAAACGAAACGATACAAAGGCAAAATGCATTACAATTCTTGCATAAAATTGCATTAATAAGATAATTACATACGATTCTAACCTCAAATTAAGCAGCTGCTAATCTGCTATAGTGACCAGTTGACCGTATAAAGTCAACCAGTCCGTGTTCTAAAACAAACACTATACAAAAGGGCAATTAAGATTACCTTTTTTCTAACACTAAACAAATCACCACACCAATATCAGTCAGTCTATGAGCCTTGAACTAGCATTTCAGGCTTTTAATCTTGGGACTTTGAATTTGGATGTAAATAGTCTTCGTTCCGAATCATTTGCTTTTCTCTTGGAACTTCTTCCTCCCTGCAAATATTGAAGTTGACCCATTTGACATAAAACATAATCTGACCAAGCTCATTTATTAGATTTTACTTGTTTGACCCGTTTGACATAAAACATAATCTGACCAAGCCCATTTATTAAGTTTTACTTATTTGACCCGTTTGACATAAAACATAATCTGACCAAACCACTCATAAGTGAATGGACAAAAATATAATGCGTCTAATATGAAGACAAAAAAGTTTATAAAATTTGAATAATAATAATAAAAAAAATATTTTAATAAAATGATTTAGGAGGTTTTATGTCAAATTGAAATACACTTCAGGTCTGCAACCCATTTGACCCGTTTCCGTATACAAAAACTTTTTTTTTTACTAAATTGACCAGTCAAAAATAAAACATAACCTGAATCAACCCAATACATGGGCCATTTTTATTACCTTCTCGGCGATAGCCATATCACTCGAATGACTGTTTTTTGATGATTCTGTCATACAACGACGTAATACAGGTGTGATAGAGCGATCCGAGCCTCCTCTTAACAACTCCAATTCTTTAGTAAGTCGGGAAATCTCTTCACTTTTTTTTCTCGAATCGAGTTCTAGCACAACTATATCATCTTTTAAAGATGAAATCTTTCTGTCTTTCTCTATATTTAGAGATTCTGATTGCTCCAAATCAGATATCAGTTTCTGCAATTTTTCATTAGTACCCACAGCTTCGGATTCGGTCCTCTTAATGAGTTCTTGCAGCTTCTTATCAGTTTGATTATATCGGTTCCATGCAAAATCCCTCTCGGCTTTCGTTGATGACTTGGAAACATCTTTGCTATTACTTCGAGTTACACGCTGATAATCAAATATCAAACATTAGTAAACTTTTCAATAACTGTAGGTGTTAGTTACTTATTATTGGGTCAATTTGGGTTATGAATATGCTTACTTTTGGCTCAGCCAAATACTGAGAGAGCTCATCAAATAGAAGTTTCAGATCAGTTCGTTCATCGTCTACTTCTTCTGCAATACATGTAAAATTTAGCTATATTAGACGAGTCACCCTCAAAAAAAAAAAAAAAAAAAAAAAAAAAAAAAAAAAATTCAAAATTGTATATTTCAATTCAACTAGGGATGAGCTTGGTTGGTACCAGACCAGTATCGAAAGTACCGATCCTGAAAATCGTCAAAAATGGGTACTGGTACCGAAAGTGCTCGGTACTGTATGGTATTCAAAGGTAAAAAGTGGGTAAAATAGTATAATACCATACCGTACTGAACCAAAAGTCCCGAACCCCTAAAATGCTAAAAATGGGTACCAGTATCGAAAGTGCTCGGTACTGTATGGTATTCAAAGGTAAAACGTGGGTAAAACAGTATAATACCATACCGTACTGAACCGAAAGTCCTGAACCCCTAAAATGCCAAAAATGGTACCGAAATTTGATCGGTACAGTACGGTTTGGTACCGATACCGTTTCGGTACCCGGTACCCGGTACCGATCACTCATCTGTTTTCATAGACTAAGATGTACTATGTCAATTACCAGCTTACCACAGGCAGTGTTGTTTTGATACATTTTACGGTCTGAAGCCTAAACAAATACTGATAACCAAACACATGTTGGAGCTAGATTAGGGCTGGAAATTTATTACATGACAATATGACATGTTAACACAACCTAACTCGACACGAAGTTAAACGGGTTAGTGTTTATAGTAACTGGACAAAACTGATTCAACCTGCTTAACCCGTTTATGACAAGTTTAACTTCTCGTGTTAGATTGGTTAGCAGACCGACACAACAATTTATAACACGTTTTATCAAAACGGCATCATTTTATAAACAGTTAATGTGCTACCTGTCTCTTCTTATTTTTTTTTTAATCATGTTCAGTAATTGTGTTAAATGTGTCGTATTGTGCGACCCAATTATTAAACATATGTTTGTTACTGTTTAAGAAAATGACATGTTTATTAGTTTAGTTAAACGTTTCAAGGTTTAGTAGTCATGTTAAACATGTCGTCTCTGATCTGTTTAACATGGCGCTACGTTTGAAGTCAAGAAACAAAATTTCTAGCACAATGGGTCAAAACTGGAGCAGTTATAAATATGGCCTAACTCAACAAATCATCTCAGACTATATACAAACATACACAGATTAAATGCATCAATAGTTAACTTGGGATACAAGTTTTCTAACTTATGTAAAGTGAAGAATAACAACTGACCAAATTTAAGCCTGTTCATTGTAGCTGCCTTTTGCTTCATAGAGATGATTAGATTCGCCTTCGCATTCTCAGCGAATCGAAGCATGTCTTTGATCTTGGAGTCTCTTGTCATCTATAAGAACAAGAATTCACATAAAAAAAAAACTAAAAAGCCACAAAATTTGTACTAATAAATAACTAATATTCATAAAGAAAAGAACAACAATTCACATACAAAAAATAAAAGGTAATAAATAAAATGCCACAAAATCTAAACCTAACAAATAACTGATATTCCATAAAGATCATCACTTAAACATTTAGAAAAGAACAACAATTCACATCAACAACACAACAACAACAACAACAACCAAAAAAGAAAATAAAAAAAACCTAAAAACACAAAATCTAACAAATAGAACCAATGGCGAAGCTTTTTGAGGGCCCGAGGGGGCCCCAGCCCCCACCGTTTTTGGCACAGTGTCAGAATTTTACGATTTTCGTAGGTAAATTGAGTCCGGGTTGAGTTTCGGCCCCACCAATTTGATCTTCCGACCACTACCGATCAAAAAAAATTGAGTCCGGCCCCCACCGATTCGAGAACCAAGCTTCGCCACTGAATAGAACGGGAAGGCCATAAGGTATCGGATCATGTTACGGACTCAGATAAAGGATATGAAGTTGACCGAACGTTACTCTGACTCATGATGCGACGATTACGTAGAGATTCGTACACAGGAAAAGATTCCAGTTAAAAATCACATAAACATTTAGAAAAGAACAACAATTCACATCAACAAAAAAACCCCTAAAAACACAAAATCTAAACCTAAACCTAACAAATAACTGATATTCCATTAAGATCATCACATCAATATTTAGAAAAGAACAACAATTCATAAAAAAAAAAATAAAAAAAAAAAAAAAACTAAAAACGCAAAATCTAAATCTAACAAATAGAACATGTAGGCCATAAGGTATCTGATCATATTACAGACTCAGATAAAGGATACGAAGCTGAACGGACGGTACTCTGACTCATGATGCGACAATTACGCAGAGATTCGTACACAGAAAAAAAGACTCCAGTTTAAAATCACATAAACAGTTAGAAAAGAACAACAATTCACATCAACAACAAAAAAAAAAAAAAAAAAAAATCCCTAAAAACACAAAATCTAAACCTATCATCACATAAATATGTAGAAAAGAACAACAATTCACATAAATAAATAAACAACTAAAAACCCTTAAAAAGCTACAAAATTTAAACCTAAAAAATAACTAAAATTCCATAAAGATCACAATATAAACATTAACAAACCAAATAAATCAAAGACTGATGATATATTTTTAGAAAAATTCAGACTAGTGACCTGTGAAATATGATCTTCCAACAGTTTAACATCAAAAGCCCATCGATCATGCTGCAAATGGAGTCTTTTATGAAGTGATTTTCGTTCTTCAGAGACCAATTGAAGCTGCTGCTGTTGATTTTCAATCATATCAAGAAGCCCTTTAAAGATCTTTTTCCATGCCTCATCTTTTTTATCTTTTATTATACGATTATTATCAGAAACAGACGCTCTCCGTTTACCCATTACAAATAATAAATCTTTATACAGACAGATAAACAGAAGAAGAGATACGAAAGTGAAAGGGAAGAGGTTTGAAAAAAATTGATCCAACGGTCGAATTGGTGGTATTTTATATTATTATACCCCACAAGAGTGGATAGAAAATATAAACGTTGGGATCCGTTTTTTTATCCGATATGGATCCATGGGTGGGTCATGGGTCGGCGGTGGTGTACGTACTACGTACACCTTCGATTTTATTAAGAAACTAGTGAAACTAGGTTTTAGGTCCGTGTGCGTGTTGCGGCACGTTAAATCGGTTAAAATAGGGGTGAGCAAACAATGAGAACCGACCCGACTCGATGTATACCCGACCCGATGCCCGAAATTCTATAAAACTAGAACCGACTGATGGACCATAAACATGAGTCGGGTTTCGGTCATGAAACATACGGTTCCGGTCGGTCCAACATTCAATGACCGAACCGAAATTTGGATGCAGTTTCATCGATTTTTATCAGATTAGGGGGACATTTAAGACTCCAATTTGTTGATTCACAAGGTAGCAGATGTCCTTGTGTTCGGGTGAGCACAAGGTAAACATGCGTGCGTTGATCTCACAGGGGTGTCTCCGTTGGTGGGACTTCGAGATTCAGGGTTTGTGGCGGGGCAAGCAGCCTTGCGAGCAGAATCCCAGAAAGTTGTCGAACATGAAGCTGCCTGTCTGGAGAACCAACACGTCTTTGTACCATTTGCTTTTGACGCATTTGGAGGTTTAGCCCCCGAAGCAATCAAGTTCTTAAAAAGAGTTCAAAAGATAGTGCAGAGTAACTCTCCAGCGATGAAGGACCTAAGTTTTATTTTTAATAGAGTAGGTTTTTTCTATTCAAAAGGGGGTAACGGCGCAACTTGTGATCCGTTTACCCGCCTCCCACTTGTAAGAGTTGTTAGTTTTTAAAAAGTATGAATTTTATTCAACATCCAATTTGTTAAAGGTAACTTGTTTCTACAGCCTTATCACTTGCTTTGTTGTTTGTTTGGTGTTATTTTTGGGTTTCATGTCCTAATTTATTCACAGGTTGTAACAGGTTTTATCAATAACCCAAAACAAGGAAAACAAGGTTGTAGCAGCCGAGAGACAAACATATTTACAGGTAGCAAGCAATCATAACAAGAAACACAAGTAGCAGCCAATCATATATAAGAAATTTACATGGATGAGTTAGTTTGTGATACCGTATTTTTTACATGGAGAGCATTTATGTCTAGATCTAGGAAATAGGAATTAACTGAAGATCTTTTGATTCAAAAGTGTACGCATATGAATTAGTTTGTAATACCATGTTGTTTATTTAAGTTAATTATAACATAATAACATGTGGCCAGGACCTTTTTTTGTTTAAGGTTCGGTCCAGATTTCGAAAATCGGTTTTAGTGTTGTCTTGGACCGGAACCGACCCGACCTGTGATAGTTGTATAAATAAAGACCGATTCCTACATACAGGGTCGTTTTGGTTTTCTTTCGGTCCGGGTCTCGGGTTTTTTCGGTCCGACCCTATTTATGCTCACCCCTAGGTTAAAACATCTTACCGTCTGTTGCGCAATGACCAGTGGCGAAACTTGAAATTTTGGATGGCGGGGGCCGAAAGTCACGGGACCGTTTTTTTTCCAAATTATGGATCGACAAAAAAACCTTACGTAAATAAACGTAAAACATAAAGATAACATGAGGCCTCGAAACAAAAAACAAATAGCTAAACTAAGAAAGAAAAACACTAAGAATTTATACCCGGTTGTTTATATTATATTAAATATTACATAACCACAAAATACAAATGTTAGGAAAAAAAAGAACTCGAGCTAGCTCGTTTATATTATATTATATTATATTATCATTCATTCACAATTACTCCATATTTAATACAGGTTCAAATCCGAGGTCACTAGCTAAAACAGAGGAGCAAACCAACCCACTTGGTTTTCCGACAACTCGATAAAGTTGATTCTTTTCTGATTTATAATAGGAGTTCTTGGATAAAAAATCTATCAGTGTATTACCATTGGTTATAAGCAAGTGTAAAATCATCATGGCAGTGCTAATTAGCTATTTATTTTCTTGATAGTCAAGGTTGGAACTTCCAATGGCCACCTTCTTTAAGAGCTTGCTTGCTAAGCAGCGGTGTGTATTTTTTTATTTATATTATTTACTCATTTAGTGTTTGTTCTCTTTTGGATATTGAAGAACGAATGGTACGTAAATATAAGAGGTACATAGTTGATAGTTGTGCACTGCCTTTTATATTTAAATTTGGGGGTTTATGTCAAGGTGAAGGTAGGGGTTGCAGTCAAGTTGATGGTAGAAGGACTGCTGCAGCAATTTCTTCAGCTTGTGAGGCGGCGCTTTGAGATTACACAAGCACATTTAAGGATGATTTATTCATTTGACTCCAATTGATGTGTATCATTGGTGTTCCCAATAAAAAATGCTTGCTATCACGGCAAACTGCTATATCTTGGAGTTCTTTTTTTTGTTTGTTTAGGTATCTCACATACAATTCAGTGTAGTTGGTCAATCAAAAAAAAAAAGTAGACACCAACATATATTTTTTTTGCTGATTTAGCCATGTAGTGTCTAATATTTAATTATTTACTAATTTTACTATGTTTTGGAATAAACAGTTCAAAATAATTTTGTCAAATGCTCGCTAAATCAATTAAGTTATTGGTAATATCAGTTTTGTTTTCCTTCGTTTTACATGTAACAACTAATATATTAAATACTACAATCGAAGATTTAGAATTGACTCTTTTTTCAGTGCTTGATTCAGTTGTCAAGAGCTTGACTTTATGGTTACACTTTTCAGGTTATGCGAGGGTGGTGAGCTCTCGGACCGGATCTTAGGAAAGTAAGATTTCACATCCTATTGATAAATGTTGACTTTTATGATCAAACCAGTTAGTTCTTAGTTAAATTTATTATTTCAGATTATACGAAAAACTCGACACCTATATGTGCTTAACAATTGGTAAAGTATATCAATCTTAGGGCTTTTTATCAATCTTCAAATCGAATGCGGGTCCACAAAAGTCTAACGCGCCTCAATACTGGTCATCATAGGATGGTTAACGATTAACAAATTATCGGGTTGAATTGACTAACCCTTATTCACAACAGGCTGCAAGCGAGGATGGCATTGAGAGGTGTACAGAACAGTCAACATCTTTATCAAGCATTGGAGATTCAAAAACCGTATGATCTTTTAGTATTGATCATATATTTATCACCTCTTTTTGTTATACCAATGTTTTAATCTCAGCAGCAATTATGCATTCACCAATTTATAGGTTTTTGTTGTTGTTTCAGTTTTGTTTTATTATAATTGTTGTATAACGATGCTTTTATTAGTGTTTTCAGGGTTGGAAACTGGCCAACATACATGAATGTTGGAACGGGAGGTAATTCGTAGATAGTGCTATGTTTTTTTGTCGAATATGTGATTGGCTGTAGTGTGTTTCTGGTCGTATAATTAAAGGCTTGACAACTGCAGGTAGGTAATTGCACAATGGAATCAAATTGTTTCCACATTGTGTTAAGTTTGTGATAGTACTCAGAAACAGTGCTACCACTTTGAGTTAAGGAGTTAATTTTCTGATGTAGGTTAAACACTATTGACCCATCTACCTTATCATAAGTTTATTTTAGATCTAACCAAACATCTATAGCTTGCATACTACTTCTATGTTTAAAAAAAACGAACCACCCCGTACAAACCATTAACGCGGGGAAAAACTTTTCAGACGTATAGTATTGATCAAATATATCTAAAAGTAAATCTACTTGTTGATGTTCCTTTTTTATCGTTATCTATCGCTACATCAAGTGGATGTGTATAAAATCACTGAATCACATTATCGAATACTAACACACATCTACATCTACATCTACACTATCTACACTATATAATAAAAGAAAACACATGAGGGACACATGGCACTCCCTCATGAATTCTCTCATTTTTTATTTAATTTAATACAATAAATTCAAATTTAATTATAATAATTGATTTGCAAAAGCATATTATAAATTTATTAAAATGAATTTTATTAATTATATTAATAATCATAGTTGTAACCGAAATCATTAATAAAAGAAAACACATGATTCTTTTTACAATATTTGATCTTATCTACATCTACATCTATATCTACATCTACATCTACATCTACACTATATAATAAAAGAAAACACATGAGGGACACATGGCACTCCCTCATGAATTCTCTCATTTTCTTATTTAATTTAATACAAAACTAAATATGTTTGGCTATTTTCGTATTATAATACCTTAATATATAAAATACATTTTATATATGAAAAATCATTATTTGAAATCTTCATTGACTTTATTTTTTTAAGTTACTTCAATAGAGAAATGCAATATCTAAACAGTCTTTTCATCACTAATTCGTTTCAATCTTTATTTCCATGCTATTAATTCACACATTTTTTTTATAATACAGTAAAATTGAACCAATAAATGTCAATATGTTTAAGGACCTTGATGTTAGAAAAAAAATGATTATACACTCAAGGTTAGAAATACTTTGGCTTTGGAATAAACTTGATGTCAAATTCCAAAATGAACAATACTCGATTGGGATGGTTTAACGGATGAGGGGATACTTTTAAATTAATTTCATTTTTTATATCCTAGCCTAAACAAAATTTGCCTTTATTACTTTTTGATTTTTTTTTGTTTTGTTGTACCTGCAGTCTTATAAGGTAATAGCCATGGCTCATGATATGGAAGATATATTTTGAAATGTTTGAAAAAAGTTTTATGTGAATAAAAATGTTTTTTTACAATAAATCATTTAGGGGCTGATAAATATTTAATATTTTTTCGGTTGTAAAAACAACTTTTTTTATTTTAAATAAAATATGTAATCTAATTTTTTCTTAATTATATTTTAAATTTATATATAATATATATAATTTAAATTGTTCAACCCGTATATCACACGGGTACATAACCTAATGAAATTAATTAATTAAGTTAGGAGAAAAGTAATATTGGATGAATGGATTCCATAAACGGATAAAAAAAATGTAGGGGCGGCTATTGGCTCTTAACAAATCCATTTTCTCAAAAGGCTAGGCTGTTCTCACTTAATTTTAATAATTATTTTACACTTTGTCGTCCAAAAACACAATATTGTCATAAAGTTATTTTTTTTATATATATATTAGTTAATCAGATAAAGAGTAACTTATGTCAGGTCAAATATATGGATGAACATTTGGTACTAAATATTGGTACTGTATTTGTACCGTATTGAACCGAACCAGTATTATATTGATAATTCAATACGGTATTTGTTACCTAATTTTCTAAATTTCGGTATCGTTACTGGTTCAGTATCAATATCATTGAGAGAGTATTTTGTTACGAATATTGATACCGTATTGATAGATTTGGAATTGGTACGGTATTTGACGCCAACTTTCTCAAAATTTGGGTATCAGAACAGATTTGAAGCGATACCGTTATCATCCCTAGAAAAATGACCCACAAAAGTGGATTTGTAATTTAATTTATTTCCTTGTTAAGAAATGTTTTGTGTATACAATTACAAAATTAACTATTTTAACTACATTATTTATAGAAACGTGGATATGTCTAATTAATTCTTTGGATAGCAGGGAAAGTATATCATTAATTATCTTTTGTGATGGTCAAAAAGAATTTGTTGGTTGAATACAGGAATGGAGTATACTAAACATCACTATCATAAACTAACAAAATAGTGAGGGGAACCAACGTTTGCGCATGATCAAAGAGCATTTGATCTCATGATAGTATTCCTGTTTTTTTCTTCTAATAGGTGGGATACTTTATTATTTTTTTTTTATTATTTTTTTAGAACGGCAATTACACACTCTTTGTATGCTATGAAGACTGAACTCTCACCACTTGGAAAGACAAAGTCTTATCTGACAGTTTTGTACCACCAGACGAAAGACCGTTTGATGCGATAGTTAAAGTCTCATTTAAAAGTTAAAACATGTGTGTAGAATCTAAAGTACATGCAAGTTGTTTAAAAAAACTTGTTAAAATATAAAAAATAAATAAATAAAATACTCAATTACACATGAGCTCTCAAAGTAAAACACTAGAACTAAGTTAACTATGACCAATACTAAAATAATTCAAAGTAATGGATGTTTTCATGAAAAAAAACTACATATGCATATTTGACACATATATAAAATTAGGTATAACCAAGGACGAAGGATGTTGAGGGCCAGGGCCACCCCTGTTTTTTGGCGCAGTGGTATAAATTTATGATTTTCGTAGGTAAAGATTGAAGGTAAATGTTGTGAAGGTTAAGATACTAGTAAGGTGCGCGCTTAAGAAGTTGTTTGTCTTTTAAAACAAATAAGGAACGTTAGTCTCGTCATAAGGGGTTAAAAATCGTGATCAGAAGTAAGAGTTATTACTTGGATCTTTTATGTTTGAGAAAGAGATGTATCGAATGAAGAGAGTTTATGTGTGCTTTAGGTTTAGATGTATACATGTGTGTTAAATGTTATTAGAAGCATGTTGATTGTTACTCACTTTTTAGCATTTATAAATAATACACTATATATCGTGGTTAGGTGCTTTAGGTTTGGATGTATGCATGCATGTTGAAAGCAAGTTGATTGTTAATCCTTTTTTTGGCCTTTATACATAGATGACCATAACTAATATTCAATTTATTGTGGTTCTGCTATTCACGACCTCCAAACATGGAATTGTGTAAACATTGGTTTGATCCGGAGTGGCGAAGCTTGACCCGAGACTTCGGGGGGTCGGAAACCACTTGTTTCGGGGGGTCGAAAACCAGTTTCGGGGGATTGAAACCGTATATACCCAAAAATTTCTATACGAATACTATATAATCGGAATTTCTGAGCAAAAATTCGGGGGGGTCGGCCGCCCCTCCCCGCCCCTTAAAAGCTACGCCAGTGATCCGGACCATTAGGCTATGAAGCGTGGTTCACTAGTGAAGCATCTTAGCATCATCACCATCCTTTAACACATCACCACTTCAGCATCCCCTCCTACCATCTCTTTCTTCCGCTAGTTCATTACTCATTCACCATCATTAAAGGACAAAATCACAAATCAAAAAATAAATCATGGTCTTCATGAAGAATCCCATAATCTTCACAATTACTATTCCACTAGTGGCTATGAAGCCACCTCAACTCCACATTAGCCCACGACCCACCTTCATTTCCACACCACATAGTCTTACGGCGGTTTTAGATTAAGGGGTTTATTGTTACCTAGTTACATATTTGTGCACATAATGCAAATTTGTGGTATCAATTTTCTATGTCTTAACACAATTAATGGTCAAAAGAAAGGTCACCAAATGGAGAAGCGATAATCATATAATGATGCTTATGTATATATTAAAATTTGTTATATATCAGTCATAAAATAACAATATTGGATATTATATTATATCAACTAATAGACATTTTATTGGACAATTAAAAGGATACGTGTGTTTATATATTTTTTTTTTGAAATGCAAATTTCTTACAAGACTCGAACCTCACCCCTTTCAATTCCTATTTCCTAAACCTTATTACAATTCTTTTGGCCACTGAGCTATTCCCAAGTGGTTACGTGTGTTTATATATATGTTGATCAGGATATTTATACTGTAGCTCTTATTTATTAAAGTGACTTTGGAAATTAATTTAATGGAAAAAAATATATAATATTTTTTTTATTTAAATGGCAACTAATTGCTTAGATGATGTATATTCATTCAAGCGAGCTTATCGGAGCTTTAGCATCGACAATTTTTCGCCGCTAATGCTATTGTTTCTTGTAGCGCGAGTTATCTTCAACTACAACTAGACTTGAATGTTTGTATGATCCAAGTATCGAACCAAATCAACTCAAAATGAATTACAAATTATTATTAGCCGAACTATTTAATACAAATGAAATACAAAATGAGTTGTGACCACGAGTTAAAATATTTTAGATAATTTAAACACTTATTTAATATAAAATAAATGATCAAATAAATAAAAAACAAGCAAAAATATATAAAACTTAAGATGCAATTCCCAAACTTTTTATGTTATTCCCTTTCGATTTTCTTTCTATGACAAAAAACAAAAACAAAAACTATAAAAAGTGTGTTAATTCAGTAAAAGCTAGCCAAGCTTCAGACTTGCCTAAGTGAACACATAGACATGAACTCAACGATTTATCCTGCGAAGCTCTCGCGAGGCGGCAATTCTCACGTTCCATACCAACCTACATAGCGAACCTGAAGATCTTGGTTGTTCGGCCACTATCTTCGCCTCTATTGACGCCATGATCAGCTTCCTTGCGGCTAAAGAAATCAAAGTCTATACAAAATAGAATGAAAGAAATATTGGAATGAAGAAATGATAACTTGGTGGGTTGTATATAATGAGTTGGGTGTGGTAGTGGATTGATTTTTTGTTGGTTTTCATTTGGTACAATAGCGGATGCAACTAAGGAATTGAAAAGATAATAAATATATATAATAATAATACAATAAGACACACACTTTGTAAAGAGACGTGTATTGTAGCCTTGTAGGGTCCATTTTGAAGACATGTTTTAGGTTAATCATTCATAGGTTCACTCATGGATATATATGCTTCAATTCATCCAAGTGATATTAATTTAGTTATATATATATAAAGTAGGGATCGACAAACAAAACTCTTACCTGTTGACTAAACAAAGAATTGGACAAGAAATGCTCGATTTGGTTATTGGTTCTAGTTTTTTTTTTTTAAATAAAATTAAAAAGGATGTTGAATCAAATACAATTAAGGGGTGTTTGGGATTGATTATTCAAAACAGATTATGCGTTTTGGAAAAGCAGAGGTGAAGCTGCTTATAGATTATTGCGTTTTGATAGCCTAAAAACTGATTATCTGTGTTTTCAAAACGCAATCCAAACACTAAAAACTGATTATCCGCGTTTTGAAAATGCAATAATCTAAAAATCAGATTCAAAACGCAATCCCAAACACCCTCTTATACTTAGATAGTTTATGCTTATTTATTGAATCGCTTACAAGTGTAAAGAGAAATTGAAACTAGATCTCTACGTATATAAAGTGTTTTTTTTTATTGAAGTTGAAGTTTTTCTATGAAAGTTTCAAATTTAAGAATGTAATTATAATGGAGTTTTGGTGAGATTTCGTGTTTGAATTTTTTTAACATGCGTTAGATCTGAGTGTTGTTTAGATTATGTGTAGTGGGGTATCATCAGTTCACCACCATACCACATCACCCATGTGGCAGCCCAAACACCGCTCCACCATTGTTAAACATACATGGGCACCCAGGGAGTTTCGTTGCCATGGTAATGTGCCCAAGAAAAAGTATGACTGGGGTGTGTTAAAAATACTATCCCATTGTGAACATGAAGTGCTTTGGTTAATTAACGTTTCGTGCCTGCGTTGCGTTAAGGGGACACTTTAACTAGCAACACACTATTCACTACACATAGTTTTATGTGATTAGTATTGTATTGTATTGTATGTATGTTTTGATCTAAAATTATACAATCTTGTCGTATTTTTTAATAGCTTTTGAGTATTGAAATGACGCTCGAAAGTCATCACGTGCTTACAAAAATGGATTAGTCATCATGGTACTTATGTGACACGAAAGTCACCTATATATGTCATATTATCATTAAAACCATATGCTTTCCTTCATCAAATAATAATCATTATTTTATCTACCCTACATGTTTTCCATTTCAACATGATGCATACGACATGCCCCTACCTTAAATTTTGATAGGTTTATCCGGAATTCGTTGAATTTTATATAATTATTTTAAAAACCTGAGGTTTTAAGCGATTAAATAACTTACAGGATAAAAATGCATAAAATATATAGAAATCCTTTTACAATTATTCTTGGTAATAATAATAAAATAAAAAAATAAAAAAAGAAGAAGAAGAAGCCTACTATGTTTACTCAAAAAATGGTTAACTCTCTAATCTCTACACTTTTGTTTATGGTAAAAAATGCACTTAATATTGTTCACTTCCTAACTATGGTTAAGTCTCAGGGTTGGGTTATTCTACAAAGGCTACAAAAAATGAGAAGGGTGAAAAGGATACAAAAAACACAATAGATCATCAAATATGACACAATGAGCCACAAAATATAACACAATGTCAAAAAATATAACACAATGCTGAACAAAAAAGACACAATGAATTGAAAAAATGACACAACGATGAAAATAAGAAAAAGACACAATGGTACATAAAAGACACAATGATATAACGCATATTCTAAAAACTACAAGCTAAAACCCCAAAAAAACGAAGACCTAAAAACTAACGACGTAGGGTTCGATAAGACGATTCCAATGCCGCTTGAATGAGTTCAATCGGAGTCCGTTTGATGCCCTTCCTACGACTTCCTATTTTTCTTTCATTGTGTATTTGATCCTAACCCTAAGTCTCAACTCTCAAATAGTTTATATAAGTTAATTATAGACAATATAGCTAAAAGAAGCATATGTTTGGGGCTTGTAAAGTTTGCTAACAAGACTTGGGATGTTGTTGGAGATGAATTGATTTGGTTTTCCATACCTCGCGGGCTCCTTTGGATTTACTTCTTTGGCTTGATTCTATCTCTTTGACGACATAGATCGTTGAAGGCTTGTAGGTATTATCATGATCACTTGGTGGGTCGTGTGGAGATTTAGAAACAATATGGCTTTCAAGAAGAACATGAATGCTAGAGACAGATATTTGATATTGTAAAGTTAAGTTTACTTTTGTAGAGTGGCTAAAGAAACCAATATGATTTTGTAATTTTCTCTTTTCACAGGCTAGCTTCTTGCTAGTTGATTTATTTATAACCAAATATATAAAAAATATATATATAGTAAATACGTGAAAATTAAGGAGGTGGATATTTCTTCAAAGGGAACACATAAAGATTATCCATAGAAATAGGAAAAAAAAAAATTGAGCTAGATACTTTTGACATCTTTCCTATGGAATTTCATAAATTAGGAAAAATTGGATACGATAGTAGATAAACATATTCTTTTGTGTATTTAATTACTATACAGGATAAAAAAAAGTTTCTAATACTAAGGTAGCGTTTGGTATAAAGGAATCAAAGGTGGAATTGAATAGATCATTCCTATGGAATGAAATTAAACATATAATCTATATCTATATCTATACTACATTATAAAAGATGAGACATGAGTAAATATGTTCAAATTGTTCAAAGTTAAGATGACATACCAAATGTTTATTTACAATTTTTTAAATTTTACCACTTTTCTTCCCTAAATGCCTCTAGAAAATAATCAACTTTTATATAAAATGGAACTCACCCAAACTAAGGATAACAATATTTTTGAACAAATTTAATATAATGGCGATGAAAGATAATAATTTATGTTACCACAATGAATAATCTTATCTCAGCTAAACTTGTATGAGTTTTAAAACTTTGCCATAATAATACTTATATTATAAATCTTTTTCATATAGATGCGTCTACCCAACAGCAAAGTGGATAGGATTGTTCGGCTCAATGGCTACATTGGGCAATTTTTTAGCTGCTAGGTCAGGTTGGGCAATTCTATTACAAACTTACAAATCACAACTTTTAATTTCTAAATGAATAGTGTATACAATATCATATTATTACTGTATGTTTTTGTCATGTAAATGAACTTTATCATTTAGCAACGTGTCTTCAATGACACGATTATGTAAATATGCAATGACTGGACAGCTTACACAAGAGTGATGTTTATGTTCATATTGGTCTGTTACAGTAACATACCTTTGGTTTATTAAGATTTGTTCAATAATGAGTACATGGTTTTTGTGGTGAATTGCAATCAGTTGTAAGTGGTGATGCAGATTTCTTTTATTTTCTTTCTACGAATACTTTTTTAAAACATAGGGTGCACATTTCTATTCTTTTTGCGTAACTTACAGCAAAAAACCTAACTATCATAATGTTGTATTGCAACCCATTTGTGAATCTCGCTGCAATACGCGGGTAAACCCAAACGATAATAGTGCTACTAAACGTAACTTCTCTCTCACAAATATAAGTCATGAGACCCACCGTATCTCTCTCATACTCTCTCATTTAGGTGGAGTATGATTATGGTGCATTTAGACTCGCCCAAAGATAAAACATATTAATATCTTTAATGTAAGTAGTTGCTAAAAGAAGTTAGGAATCCAAGGTGAACAAAAAGGTTGTTAATGCGTTAAAAACTAAGATTGTTGGTCAACTATGCCATTATGCTCGGAAAGGATTTTTTTTTTTTTTTTTTTTTTTTTATCAACTTCTATTAATAGATAGATACACTTTAAAAAATTTGAATCCTCTCTCTCTCAAATAGAGGTGAGAAGACCTTACAACAACGATATTTGATAGAGACGTAATCAATAAAGCGAGGCACCTTACAACCTAATCTACTCTCTTTACCGTTTGTGTTCGTAAGTTTCATTTAAAGAAAGAAAGAAAAGAATGAAACATTGTGTTTTAGAGTTTTTTTTATATAGAGAAAAGGTTAAAAATAGGGATGGTAATGGGTCGGGTTTGGACGGGTTTAGATAATCCCAACCCCATACCTGATTAGGTATGCTTGTCCCAAACCTGTCCCAAAGCCCGTCGGGTTTGTATCGGGTAATTACCCATCGGGTATCGGGTATACCCGTGGGTTTCGGGTAAACCTGTTAATTTTAAAAACTTATCCATTAGGTATATATGACTAAAAACCTGTTGAGTGGGTATCTATTGCGTGACTACTAACCAATACATTTAGCATTATCAAATATGTATGTAAATGATTACAATGTATAAATATAAAATAGTTAAATCATATAAAAACACTAAAAGAGATAAATAACACATATTATACACAAATAATTGGTGTTTTTTTTAAGAAGATGACAATCTAGATGGATAATTAGATATATTATGAATACATATTTTAAAAGATATATAGGAAATTACATCGGGTATTTAATCGGGTAAATGGGTATACTTTATCGGGTACTCAGGTCGGGTAAATGGGTATATCATCAAATCCTAAACCCGTCCCAAACCCGCAAAAAAAAAAAAAAAAAAAAAAAAAAAAAAAAAAAAAACTAATCCCATACCCGGACCCATGCCCGATTACCCGACCCAAACTCGTTCAAAATGTGTCAGGTTTCGGATTTGCCTATCAGGTTCGGGTTTGATTGTCATCCCTAGTTAAAAAAGAGAAAAAAATAAGTTTGGAATTAGGAGGTTCGGACCATTCCGAAATGAAATCGTGGGTCCCGCTCCATTAATAATCAGTTTTAATAAAAATATTAAAAACGAAAGTTTCATTTATTTTTTTAAACCACATTTATAAATAAAAAAACATCACTTCAAACTAATTAAAAATTAAATACATAAATAAAAAATAACATAAAATTTAATATTAAAAACATTACGAAAAGTACATAATTAAACTAATCATCAACTGACCAAATAATCAGAGTTGGGATCCAAATGCACAACTATTATTCTTAGTAATTGCCTGGAATAGACGTGAGTAAATATGTTATTGTGCTACATTTGGTAAAGGCGAAGGGCCTCGGCCATTGCTTCAACCTTCGTTCCACGACACCGCGAGCCATCACAAAGTTGATGTAACGACCCAGCATGACGTGGCCGGGTCGTCGGGTCGGGTTATCGGAGTTACGCAGCGGACTTCAGGATATTGACAGTCTTGACTCTTTGTTGGGTCAAATTAGAGAATGATGTTATCAATTACAAGCAAGTACTCAGCCAAGTGCTCACACAGTGGGCTGAGCACTTAGTTAAGTACTCAGCTAAGTGCTCACACAGTGGGCTGAGCACTTAAGCAAGTACTCAGCCAAGTGCTCACCTGAGCACTTAGTCAAGTACTCAGCTAAGTGCTCACACAGTGGGCTGAGCACTTAGTTAAGTACTCAGCTAAGTGCTCACACGTGGGCTGAGCACTTAGTCAAGTACTCAGCCAAGTGCTCACCTGAGCACTTAGTTAAGTACTCAGCTAAGTGCTCACACGGTGGGCTGAGCACTTAGTCAAGTACTCAGCTAAGTGCTCACACAGTGGGCTGAGCACTTAGTTAAGTACTTAGCTAAGTGCTCACACGGTGGGCTGAGCACTTAGTCAAGTACTCAGCCAAGTACTCACACATTTTAGGGTTTTCCAAGCAAGTGGCGGCTTGCTTGGAGGACAAGGCTCAGGATCTATAAATAGGACACTAGACACCATAGAAAGGGTGTGCATTTGGAGCCCCCACCCCGGGGGAGCTCACCCAGGGTGGATGATTATCTTGTTATTTGTTTATTATATTCAATGAAAGTTCTCTTTGTTCAATCCAATATCTATCTATCTTTCTTATATTAGTTGTTTGTTCTTGGCTCAAATTCACCCGTCTCTATTTTTATATCAATTCAAGGCTTAAACAAGATCTTTTGGGAATATCAATTGGTATCAGAGCCACGGTTGGCTCGTTTGAGGCTTGTTTTGATTGGATCTTCAACCGAAACCCGCCGGAGACGTAAACCAGTTGCTGAATATGGGGTTTAAATGAATTTTCAGTTCATGTGTGGATGAATTCTGCGCACTTATGCTTGAATGTTGAGTACTTGTTTCATATGTTGAGTACTTGTTTCATATGTTGAGTACTTAGGCAAGTACTCAGCCAAGTACTCACACTGAGCACTTAGTCAAGTACTCAGCCAAGTACTCACACTGAGTACTTAGTCAAGTACTCAGCCAAGTGCTCACACAGTGGGTTGAGCACTTAGACTATGAAGCTGTTTACACTACTTCAATCATTCGGAGGTTTGAACCTTTATCTCATGCCAATTATAGTAGAGATGATCAATCGAGCGTAAAGCTTACACGGAGTGGAAGTTGCTGATTGAGTTTTAGTCTTGAATTAATTAGGAGGGTCTATATTTGCGGGGGAAAACAACAATGAAAGATTTTGGGTGCTTAGCCGACTTGTGAAGATTCGAAGACAGTGTCAGATATATTTTTTTTTGGATCATATGAAGAATTGATAGCATCATTCTCGGGGGAATATTGTTGGGTCAAATTAGAGAATGATGTTATCAATTACAAGCAAGTACTCAGCCAAGTGCTCACACAGTGGGCTGAGCACTTAGTTAAGTACTCAGCTAAGTGCTCACACAGTGGGCTGAGCACTTAAGCAAGTACTCAGCCAAGTGCTCACCTGAGCACTTAGTCAAGTACTCAGCTAAGTGCTCACACCGTGGGCTGAGCACTTAGACAAGTACTCAGCCAAGTGCTCACCTGAGCACTTAGTCAAGTACTCAGCTAAGTGCTCACACAGTGGGCTGAGCACTTAGTTAAGTACTCAGCTAAGTGCTCACACGTGGGCTGAGCACTTAGTCAAGTACTCAGCCAAGTGCTCACCTGAGCACTTAGTTAAGTACTCAGCTAAGTGCTCACACGGTGGGCTGAGCACTTAGTCAAGTACTCAGCTAAGTGCTCACACAGTGGGCTGAGCACTTAGTTAAGTACTTAGCTAAGTGCTCACACGGTGGGTTGAGCACTTAGTCAAGTACTCAGCCAAGTACTCACACATTTTAGGGTTTTCCAAGCAAGTGGCGGCTTGCTTGGAGGACAAGGCTCAGGATCTATAAATAGGACACTAGACACCATAGAAAGGGTGTGCATTTGGAGCCCCCACCCCGGGGGAGCTCACCCAGGGTGGATGATTATCTTGTTATTTGTTTATTATATTCAATGAAAGTTCTCTTTGTTCAATCCAATATCTATCTATCTTTCTTATATTAGTTGTTTGTTCTTGGCTCAAATTCACCCGTCTCTATTTTTATATCAATTCAAGGCTTAAACAAGATCTTTTGGGAATATCACTCTTCCAGGATCCACGTCATCATATCTGTTGGGTTACCTGAACACATGCCAAAAATAGTTTCTGTCAACATAAAGTTGGTGAGGTCGTGTATTTTATAAAGCGAATGGCCAGTTCGTTTATTTATAATTCTTTTATAATGTTCTTTTATAACATGCTTTACTATTCTAATTCTGGAGGGGGAAAATATATTCTATTATACCAATTCGATTAAATTATACCGATTATATGTCAATCTATTATATTCTATTAGTTGCCATTCCTATCGATGGTACCACTCTGGTTGTGGTAAACATACTTATTCCTACCCTCTACTCGGGTAAGACTGGTTATTATCCTCTAGTTGGACAATAAAGGAAATGGCTAGATACCGGTCAGTACTGTCCTAGTCGTTTCTATTATCCCCTTTTCTATTATATTTCCTTTATTAATTCTATTATGTAAAGCATTTCTATATTTTCTAATAAATGACATGTGTTTCCCCTAAAACGTTTAATAAAACAATAAAAGAGGGGAGTTCACGATACTCACAGGTTTGCGTATAATCTTCTATAGTCTCTTTTATTACAATTATATGTCAAATATATATATTGATACGTTTTACGCGTGGGACTCGTTAGATTGTATTATTTAAGATATATATCACATATACAATTTATGTATATATAGAGTTCGGTATATATTAGATAGTCCTAAACTCGGGGTTTATTATTGACACGACACGGACATCCTAGAATCTAGCTGGCTATTACAGCTTAGCACTCGTAGCTAATAAAGCTGGCCATTACAGCTTGGCACACGAACCTATAGGACTCTAGACACGTACTTACCCGGATGCTGGTTCGGCTGATCATATTATCATTAACCCGAGTCTAGTATATCGTTCTATATATCGAATCTTATATATATAAACGTATATATTCTATATATGATTATTATTCTCTTATTATTATTATCAAGTCCGTACGTTATTCGTATTATATATATATAATCGTATAATTCTAATAATCCTCGTCTAGTCAATGGACCGGGTTCTATTCCGGGTGTTGACCGAGTCACCGAGTCGACTCGGTATCGGTTTAACTCTCCGATTGGATTGACGGTACCTCGCAATAATCATAGAAACAGTATTATAATCGGGTATCAACGGTTAATACCAACATATTTATAACAACTGTTAAAGATTATACCTTTCAGGTATGTAATCTGAATCGTATCAGATTAAGATGAATCTCTCGGATAACTGTTGGTATGAGACCGGAGGTCAACCGGACCTTACCGGAGACTGACCGGAAGCTAACCGGAGGCTCGACAGGAAACATAGCACAAACCAGAATATAACGGGAATCAACCGAAGGTTCTAATCCACCAGTTATAGCACACAAACATTCCCACATCGACGACTATAGTCCAGGCTGGTTATATAACTGCCCGGTGACACACCGGTTACCAGACTAGAAGGAACAAGGGTTACCAGAGCCGCTGACAGTCACCATATCCGGTGACTATCCGGCTTCGTTAATAGAAACAGTGATACGAACAGGATAGTTTACGGATTAACTCATGGGTTATCGGGTGGTTATAGATAGCCGGTGATATACCCACCGGAACAGAAGATAACGTGGGTTAATCGGGTTGGGTTTATTATCGGGTTGACTGATGGGTTATAGTTAACCGGTTAACAGGAACAGAGGGATGAAAGGGGTGGTTTTATCGGGTTATATTGGTGGATCCGGGACAGATTATTATCGGAATCGGGTTTAAAGATTCGGCTAACAGATTGACCAGAGGGTTACCGGGCTTGGTTCCGAACAGAACAGAGGATTACCGGGTTCAGATCAGGAAGTGACCCCGGGGTGGTTTATAAGATGGGTTTACCGGTTGGGTTTAGTTCGGAACAGATTAAAGGTTACCGGGTATGATTATTATCGGGTTGGAGGTTTGATAGTTGGGGAGGAAGAAGACGAGCGGCGGCGCGGCGGCCGGAGATGTGGTGGTCCGGCGAGCCTCTTATCAGAGAGTTGAAGTCTACACACACAAAGTGTGTGTGTCTGTATATCGTATAGAAAGAGAGAGGGCAGCGAGATAAGGAGAGGGTGGTTTATAAAAGGGGATAAAATAAAGGGGCGTTTGGCAACAGGGATAATAACTGAGACGCGGGTGTTTGGTAACAGGTATAGTAATAAAATAAGAAACATTTAGATAGAAGATAAGGAGCGTTTTGTCGAGGTAATAAAAATCCAATAATTATTATTTACAAAATCAATTAAAACGGTTAGTCGCGAGATTCGAACTTAAATACTTTATTAAATAAATCGGGTGGTCGGGTACAATCCGACCCGTTTAAGAGACCCGTAACACTTTTGGTCGTTACATTCGCCCCCCTTAGGAAATTTCGTCCCCGAAATTTGAGTGATCTTGTATTTTACACCCTTGATCGATAAGGTTGTTATAATGCAACTTGAACACTTGTCACGAGTCATAATCAGTACTCGTGGTTTGCGAGGAAATCGATCTTTATATCAATTCACATCTACGTTTTAACCTTTCTTGCTATAGTCATGTTAATACAGATACATGGACTGTCTGTATTTCTTGGTATGACTATTAAAGGTTTTCCGTATAGATTGATATTTTTCTTTATACTATGAATATTCTTTTTATCTTATTCCTCATTAGAATGAGAAATAGACTGAATATTATTCTTATATAAAGACGATTCGAACATATTTTGGGATTCTAATCGTTTATCCTCTGAAAGATTTATAAACTTCCAGCAACCATTACTAGAGTCTCAAAGTGATATGATATAATCATCATCGGATTCATTTACAATGATGGATTCTAGTTGGTTCTTAAGAGATAGATACGGAAGTCCCTTCATTATCATGACTTGAATTGGATCCGAGCTACTACTTCTTATTTTTGAACTTTAGAATCTGTCATCATTGTAAATTCGATTCTTAAAGAGTAGAAATGATTTCTTTAAATCATTAGATGTATCTTATCCGGAGTTTAAAGGTGCCGGAAAAGACTAATTGAACTTGTTGAATTATACTATTTCAACAGTTCCTTTTTATCATCTTGATTTACTGAAATCGATTATTAAGATTTCTCTTAAATCATCGATAATAGTCTTACTGACTATTTCATTGATGATTAACTGCATTGTATCTCATTACATATCATTTGACTTTTCTTATTGTATTATTGTGAATGAGGTCTTTCACAATTCTACAGTCAATATATGTAACTTTCTCTTTATAGTCTCAGAATCGACTGGTAACAGTCCCCGTTACGATTCTTTGACTTAGGATTCTGAGAATAATGCATCAATTATTCTTTCTCAAAATCATGATTATCATTCAGGTTTACTGCATGAATACTTATTGCGTTAAGTATTCCTGCAGTTATTCCTTCTTGATATCACTTCGAGATTCGTTGACACTCTCGATTAGATATTCTATAATTTCTTTTTATAAAATATTCTTTTATAAAATTTCTAGTCGTTTCCTTACGACTATCATCCGTATCTAATTATTATATTTCTTGGCATATCGGATGCCTTTTAAATAATATTTGGCATTTCAAATGCCTTCTCTTGATACCTGGCATTTCCTATGCCTTTCTTTTATTCAGACATATCGGATGTCTGTTCTAGATTATAATTCTTTTTATTCTTCGATTTATATTCTATTATTTATCTCTTTATATTCCTTTATATCCAAGCAAATACTGATACTATTTATAGCATACACTATAAATTCCATCACTTATATATAATATATATATTTGCTTGGAATAATTCTTTTATGTATTCGATTAAAGTTTATACCTTCAGTGTCTGAAAACACTTTCCGATAAACTTATATATAGGCAATCTATCATAGGTTCTTAATCCAACTTATTATAAGCGAAGCTTATCTTGTTGGGATAATCGTATAGATAGTTCTTGCCAGAACAGTGATTTCTCAATTTATTTCTCACAAGCCATTATTCGAAATAGGAATTTCGACATGCCTTGGCCGGAGAGTTTCACTGGAAAAATGAGCATAATTCTATTCATTTTTCATTTTCACTTCGATTATACCTTGCGAATCTCTACGCGATTCCGCTTGGTATCAATCGTCTTTCGATATATTCGTTAAATTATTTCTTTTAATAATTCGTTGGATTCTACCACTTCCGGTTTCTGAATCCATATAAATTTATATCTATTATATTTTAAAGATTTAACAATTCTTTCATCACTTCTTGAAATTCAACTTGGTAATACTTTACCGTTTTACCAATTTGATCGTACTATAACTCACGTGAGTTTTTATACGAAGTGACTACAAAGATTTGTTCATAGTATCATATATCCTTATAAGAATTCTGTGACTTGGTGACAAATGTCCGGATATACCTTCTGTAAGGGTCCAGATATCATTTGCCCCGGAGATTGCACAGAGGACATACAACTATCTTTAGTTGGCAATCAGAAATCAATATACTGATTTCTATGATTCGTAGAAATTAACCAATCAATGGTTTTTATTCTGCGAACATATTCTTAGTCGTATTTCACGAAGAAATTCTAACTAAATTGCCAGTTCTGTGGTCGTATTCTCCACATATGATATGCTGATGATTCGAATATATAATTTTCTTCTTATTATTTCTTATTATTTCTTTTAATACGTTCATGATACAAACAAACTGTGATCTCGATAAACTCCTACTCGAATGTTATTGTGCCTGTGGTATTCATAATTATGTCGCGATCATAATTACTATTCCACCTCACCTAACATTCCAGTACTTATTTATTTTAATCACAATAGGTATGTGCCCTTCACATATTATTTTGATATTATTTTCTTTATTTTCTCTTGGGTTCGGAATTATATATTTTGGAAGAAAATATGTTGACCTGAGTCTAACGAAATAGACTGTCAATCGTTCATGAATTTATTTGCGCTAACAAATGTCCAATATAACCATCTAATCTTTTAATCTTTGACTTATTCAAGTCACAGGATTAAGACGATACTTATATTGTCGCATAATCGGGTGAGTAGAATTTGGTTTCTTTAGAGAGATTCCAAATTATTTTTGTTACGAGAAATAATAATATTCTTATTCAAAATATTATCTTAATTCTCGGAAGAAAAGATCGAAGATATCATCTGGCTGAGGTTTCTCGATATATATATATATCCAAAAAGATTTATAGAACGTGGTAAATACTTATTGTTTATATCAAAATAAAAGATCAAGGAAGTTATATAATCGAATATAGATATAGAATTGTACCGAAAATACTCTTGACATATATATACGGATAAAAATTCAATTAAAGATCTTTTACGAAATGGTACTGAATATAGAATATAGAGTAAAATATGCTCGAACAAAATGATACGACCGAGGTTTTATAGAATTTTCGTATAAAAACTTTTAGGGAGGATCAATTATAATAATATTGATTAATGAATAGAATTGCCAATATAGATTGATTTATCGAACAAAAATATCTAGGAATAAATTCAGTAATTTACTGAAATATTCTGAAGGAATTTATAAAAACAATCGATATTACCGTGGGAATATTTCTGATTTTCGATTAAAAAGAATTGGAGGGAATTCTTTAGAAACACAATATTAATATGTCTCTAGCATATCTGATAAAATTTCGGAATTTTCGGAATAAAAATAATATTTCTGGAGACTCGATCATAGGAATGTTCAAGTCGGAGCGTAATATTTGTATTCTATTTATAATATTGGAATAACCGTGAGGTTAACGATCAAAAATCAAATATAAATAGCCACTGGGGCCGAAATAATTCAATAAACTTATCTGAAGTTTCTTGAATTAACGATGGATGATTTATGTTTTATAAACTATTTATTTTTCTATATATAAATATATATATACCTTTATAGCTTTCGTCATTTCTTATTTATATCCTGATTTATTTTCTGATTTCTTTTAATATATATCTGGTTTCTGTTCTATATTTCTGTATTATTTCTTTTAATGTCGTAATTTCTATTTTATATTCTTTCGTATTTCTTATGGCCTTATTATCCTGTAAGATTTCCCAGAAATTAAATGTGTATGTAAATTCACAATTGTGTACAGAATTGCCAATTTACCCCACATAATCATCCTAGTAATATCCTGTAGTGGATTTGTTTTGATTTCTAATATACTGTTCTGGTGCTCACCAACTTTATAATGGTTTGGCATTTAGGTACCCAAAATTTTTCCTACTAATATTCTTTTATCTTATACATATTTCTAATCAAGATTTCTTTTAAAAGACATTTCTGGTAGATCCTGGATTAATAAATATTTCAAGACTGTCCATAAGCGCCGCTCTGATACCAACCTGTAACGACCCAGCCTGACGTAGCCGGGTCGTCGGGTTATCGGAGTTACGCAGCGGACTTCAGGATATTGACAGTCTTGACTCTTCCAGGATCCACGTCATCATATCTGTTGGGTTACCTGAACACATGCCAAAAATAGTTTCTGTCAACATAAAGTTGGTGAGGTCGTGTATTTTATAAAGCGAATGGCCAGTTCGTTTATTTATAATTCTTTTATAATGTTCTTTTATAACATGCTTTACTATTCTAATTCTGGAGGGGAAAATATATTCTATTATACCAATTCGATTAAATTATACCGATTATATGTCAATCTATTATATTCTATTAGTTGCCATTCCTATCGATGGTACCACTCTGGTTGTGGTAAACATACTTATTCCTACCCTCTACTCGGGTAAGACTGGTTATTATCCTCTAGTTGGACAATAAAGGAAATGGCTAGATACCGGTCAGTACTGTCCTAGTCGTTTCTATTATCCCCTTTTCTATTATATTTCCTTTATTAATTCTATTATGTAAAGCATTTCTATATTTTCTAATAAATGACATGTGTTTCCCCTAAAACGTTTAATAAAACAATAAAAGAGGGGAGTTCACGATACTCACAGGTTTGCGTATAATCTTCTATAGTCTCTTTTATTACAATTATATGTCAAATATATATATTGATACGTTTTACGCGTGGGACTCGTTAGATTGTATTATTTAAGATATATATCACATATACAATTTATGTATATATAGAGTTCGGTATATATTAGATAGTCCTAAACTCGGGGTTTATTATTGACACGACACGGACATCCTAGAATCTAGCTGGCTATTACAGCTTAGCACTCGTAGCTAATAAAGCTGGCCATTACAGCTTGGCACACGAACCTATAGGACTCTAGACACGTACTTACCCGGATGCTGGTTCGGCTGATCATATTATCATTAACCCGAGTCTAGTATATCGTTCTATATATCGAATCTTATATATATAAACGTATATATTCTATATATGATTATTATTCTCTTATTATTATTATCAAGTCCGTACGTTATTCGTATTATATATATATAATCGTATAATTCTAATAATCCTCGTCTAGTCAATGGACCGGGTTCTATTCCGGGTGTTGACCGAGTCACCGAGTCGACTCGGTATCGGTTTAACTCTCCGATTGGATTGACGGTACCTCGCAATAATCATAGAAACAGTATTATAATCGGGTATCAACGGTTAATACCAACATATTTATAACAACTGTTAAAGATTATACCTTTCAGGTATGTAATCTGAATCGTATCAGATTAAGATGAATCTCTCGGATAACTGTTGGTATGAGACCGGAGGTCAACCGGACCTTACCGGAGACTGACCGGAAGCTAACCGGAGGCTCGACAGGAAACATAGCACAAACCAGAATATAACGGGAATCAACCGAAGGTTCTAATCCACCAGTTATAGCACACAAACATTCCCACATCGACGACTATAGTCCAGGCTGGTTATATAACTGCCCGGTGACACACCGGTTACCAGACTAGAAGGAACAAGGGTTACCAGAGCCGCTGACAGTCACCATATCCGGTGACTATCCGGCTTCGTTAATAGAAACAGTGATACGAACAGGATAGTTTACGGATTAACTCATGGGTTATCGGGTGGTTATAGATAGCCGGTGATATACCCACCGGAACAGAAGATAACGTGGGTTAATCGGGTTGGGTTTATTATCGGGTTGACTGATGGGTTATTGTTAACCGGTTAACAGGAACAGAGGGATGAAAGGGGTGGTTTTATCGGGTTATATTGGTGGATCCGGGACAGATTATTATCGGAATCGGGTTTAAAGATTCGGCTAACAGATTGACCAGAGGGTTACCGGGCTTGGTTCCGAACAGAACAGAGGATTACCGGGTTCAGATCAGGAAGTGACCCGGGGTGGTTTATAAGATGGGTTTACCGGTTGGGTTTAGTTCGGAACAGATTAAAGGTTACCGGGTATGATTATTATCGGGTTGGAGGTTTGATAGTTGGGGAGGAAGAAGACGAGCGGCGGCGCGGCGGCCGGAGATGTGGTGGTCCGGCGAGCCTCTTATCAGAGAGTTGAAGTCTACACACACAAAGTGTGTGTGTCTGTATATCGTATAGAAAGAGAGAGGGCAGCGAGATAAGGAGAGGGTGGTTTATAAAAGGGGATAAAATAAAGGGGCGTTTGGCAACAGGGATAATAACTGAGACGCGGGTGTTTGGTAACAGGTATAGTAATAAAATAAGAAACATTTAGATAGAAGATAAGGAGCGTTTTGTCGAGGTAATAAAAATCCAATAATTATTATTTACAAAATCAATTAAAACGGTTAGTCGCGAGATTCGAACTTAAATACTTTATTAAATAAATCGGGTGGTCGGGTACAATCCGACCCGTTTAAGAGACCCGTAACACTTTTGGTCGTTACAGTTGAGTTCGTTAAACCAAGTAACATTCATTCCCAAAAGCCTAAACCTCAAAAGAGCTTGGACCAAAGAGCGACCGATTTCACATACACTTTGTTGGAATTCTTGAAATAGGGCTTTGGCAAACATTCCATTTCGTTGTAAAGCATTTGGGAGATGTGACTCCAAGAGTTAACCAAAGTTATATCTTCATCTTCAGTCCAACATCTTCTTGCCATTGTTTTAGGGAGTACGGGGTGGTTCGTGATGGCCACCTCGTGATCAGTGTGATACCATGAAACATCGGCCCTCGGTAATAATCACGGTCGCGATTCGTTTATATCGTGATGTATGTCATGGCTCCAATTCCTTGCTTTTGCCTGTTGAACAACGGTCAAATGACCGTTTGGTGTTAAAAAAATTTCATAAACTCTCTCTCTTCCTCTCTCTCTCTCTCTCTCTATATATATATATATATATATATATATATAGGGTAGGGATCATACGAGAACCAAATTTAGGGAGAGAACCAGAGAACCATTGTCAACACAAACAAAAAAAACCTAAAAACCCCACCTTCACCCCCTAAAAACCTAAACCCACCCACCTCACTCCCTAAAAACCTAAACCCCCCATCCCCCACACCGCCCCAACCCCCCCCCCCCCCCCCAATTGTGAAATGCACATGTGCAGCTAACCCCACACCCCCCAAAAACCAAAACGCTCCATCCCATCCCCCCCAAAAAGATACCCCCTCTTCCACCATACCAAAAAACTAAACCCTAAAGCTAAACCCATTAAAAAACTTAACTATAATAGTGAAATGCACATGTGCATGTAGTACAATTATCTTATTTTATACTTTTATATAGGGGTTTTTTTAAGTTTATTCACCAACAACCCCAAAAAACCTAACCCCATTCCCATCATACCTAAAAACTAAACCCTAAAGCTAAACCCATGAAAAAAAAACCTAACTATAATAGTGAAATGCACTTCGCGTTTATTTAAAGATCATTGAATAAATTTTTTTCCACCTTATATATCATATCACGTCCATTTAAATGATCATTTCATTATGGCAATTGATAATTTATTCAAAAGTGTGCTCTAATAGTGAAATGCACATGTGCATACGGTATATGACGTAATTATGACGTAAAAAAAGCCATTTTTTGTTTTTTTTTTGTTTTTTTTGTATTTTTTTTTTATTTTTTTTCAGAAAGATTAACACTAAAAAACATTTTGGTGTTTTTACTTTTTTTATTTTTTTATTTTTTTAGGTTATATAATTTTTTTATTATTTTTTTTTATTTTTTGGTGGAGGGGTTTTTGTGTTCACACTTGGTTCTTTGGTTCTCTCCCTAAATAGTGGTTCTCAAATGATCCAAATCCTATATATATATACTAATTGAACTAATTTTAGCGGCGTTAAAACTGGCTCATTAAACTAACCCCATGCACACAATATATGTGCGCGCCCTTATTATTATTATTATAGTTTTTCTTTCTCCACTTCTGAATTAATTTGGAAGAAGAAAATATTAAGAAATGTGCTTAATGCATAGTGCTATTCCTTGCCTTATATTATCTAATTAATTAATTAATTAACTAATATTGCAAGTGTAGATCCAACTAATATCTAACCCATGCGCACCAAAATGTTATAGCCACTTTTCCAAGGGTCATCCGATACCATTTTCCACGTCCTCTTAACATTAAAAAGCTTAAATTATTATTCTTCATGTTAATGTTGCGAATTATAACATTTCAAGAGTTGAATGGAAGGTGATTCAAAAGTTTACGAACTTTTACTTTGATCAGTTTAGTAAGGATAAACGAATAGGCCCAAACTTCAAACAGTCATAAACCGGATTCGGTTGGATTTGCGTGCCCCACAACCAGCGAACAGGAAGGCCTTGACGAGCTGGATCATGTGACAAAAGGCCGTGGATGGATTGGTCCAATTGTCCGACCCTAATTCTTTGATTAAGGGATCTGATTTCGTCAATAAAATTTTTCCCCCAAGTTTTGCAATCTTCATTCTTCCTTTTTTTTTAAACCCAAAATGCAAAATGCGTGAGTCATTGATTGAATCAATTTATGCGTCTATTTTTATATTTAATTTCAATATTTTCATATAAGTTTGCAATTTCGAACTTAGTGATGGCCTAATAAGACCGGGCAAGTTCAAGCTTGAGACTTGTATACGAACTTACTAAGAAGCATGTAGTTGGGAGCTTATTAGTTGTCGACTACATGGATGTTTGTAGGTCATCTTATGATTTAAGCTATTTAGAGAGATTTTTATAATAATATTTATATATTATATACTAACAATACGTAGTCATCAATTGGACAATTACTTTTGAAATAGATTTTATACAACCTTTCAATCTTTCAAATCATATACAAAAGAATAATATGATCCGATCTTACCTAAGATCACAAATCTTAAATTTATATATGAAGAAAGAATCCAACATAGACATAAAATACCGATTGCAAAATACTATATTTTGTAATTTTGTGCCATTTGAATGCTAACTTTTTATATATTATAAGAGTAGAGGGAGTGGGACGGGAAGGAGGGGTGGGAGAGCCTTTCAAAGGGGCGAACACCGCCCCGCAGGGGTGTGGAGGAAGGGGAGGGGGGGGGGGGGGGGGGGGGACGTTTGGGCGGGGAAGAATCCATGGGCATGGGGGCAAAGGGTGGAGTGTGTTGGAGGCTTTTGATTGGCTGGTTTTTTTTTTAATCTAACACACAAAATATAAGAACACTTTGTTTAATTGTGGATTTGTAATATATAATAAACATGATAAGAACACTTTATTTATTTATGGATTTGTAATATTAATAAAGTATGAATCTGTAAATAAACAAATTATATAGATTTAAATAGTATATAGATTATTATATAATATTGTGAAAGAAAAGATAGAAAAATATAATCTGAAATCCAATCCGACTAGTAACCGGCCGGTTCACATGAAAGCGGTTCAAATAAACAAACTATACTTGTTATTTGTCTGGTTCTCTGTGTAACATGCATGTCCTATCAGGTTTTGAAAACACTACTTATAACATTACAGACTTGTTAACAGGGTGTTTGGTTACGGGGATAGGGATAGAGTTTTGTACTACTAAGATCATTTACAATCGGTGCTATTCATGAGAAATATCTCTCTTCGTTCTCATCCTAACCGTTGGCACCCAAAATGTTTTCAGGCTGGTTAGATCTTGTTATCTAACCGCCATCTTACCAACTTTCATTAAACAAGGCTTAAACAAGTTAACCCCTTTATTCCCCATATGTTTTAAACAAAAATCAAAGAAATGATATTATTAGTTAATTAGATAATTTCTTCCTAATATATATATATATAAAATTATAACTTATAAGTAAACACATAGATGTTTTTATATATTGTTTTTATATATAATGGGATTTACTGGGTACGGTGGTTGTTTTAAACAACGGTATTTACTATGCACCAACTAGCAAGATACTAGAGGGGCGAAAACATAAAAAACCACATGTGTACATACAAAACAAATCGGTCCCCGTTTGGGCGGGGAAGAATCCATGGGCATGGGGGCAAAGGGTGGAGTGTGTTGGAGGCTTTTGATTGGCTGGTTTTTTTTTTAATCTAACACACAAAATATAAGAACACTTTGTTTAATTGTGGATTTGTAATATATAATAAACATGATAAGAACACTTTATTTATTTATGGATTTGTAATATTAATAAAGTATGAATCTGTAAATAAACAAATTATATAGATTTAAATAGTATATAGATTATTATATAATATTGTGAAAGAAAAGATAGAAAAATATAATCTGAAATCCAATCCGACTAGTAACCGGCCGGTTCACATGAAAGCGCTTCAAATAAACAAACTATACTTGTTATTTGTCTGGTTCTCTGTGTAACATGCATGTCCTATCAGGTTTTGAAAACACTACTTATAACATTACAGACTTGTTAACAGGGTGTTTGGTTACGGGGATAGGGATAGAGTTTTGTACTACTAAGATCATTTACAATCGGTGCTATTCATGAGAAATATCTCTCTTCGTTCTCATCCTAACCGTTGGCACCCAAAATGTTTTCAGGCTGGTTAGATCTTGTTATCTAACCGCCATCTTACCAACTTTCATTAAACAAGGCTTAAACAAGTTAACCCCTTTATTCCCCATATGTTTTAAACAAAAATCAAAGAAATGATATTATTAGTTAATTAGATAATTTCTTCCTAATATATATATATATATAAAATTATAACTTATAAGTAAACACATAGATGTTTTTATATATTGTTTTTATATATAATGGGATTTACTGGGTACGGTGGTTGTTTTAAACAACGGTATTTACTATGCACCAACTAGCAAGATACTAGAGGGGCGAAAACATAAAAAACCACATGTGTACATACAAAACAAATCGGTCCACAATCAACCATATACCATTCATCAACTACATGTTTTCGTGTCTATTTTACAACAATAATATCATTCATCCATCAACAACTATAGTTGCAAGTTGCAACACATTACAATACAACATAACCTCCACATGACTAGCAGTAGAGCGCCCCTTGTGCCCTTACGACCATGATGAACATATAAACATTTAACATCTTTCATCCCCATACCAATTATCCTTCTCTTTCGGCCCCGTCGGCCCTTCCTCTCCGTAAAGCTCCACCGGAAAAAGATCGATGAGCGTCTCCACCGTCAACCGGATGAAAAACGGCAGGTGGCTAATGATCTTCTCCAACTCTGACCGCCCATCGTACAACACCGTCGGCCCCCACTCCCGCATATACTGCAACCATTCAGGCTCCTGCACAACGCCGTTGAGATACTCCGCCGCGATAATCTGGTACCTTTTGCTAGCGTCAATAAACCGATCGCTTTTATCCACGTCGTTCTTCACTCCGATCCCAAACTTCGTCGACCCTTGAATATACGTCCCAGCGTTTGGAAAACTAGCGTGCCCGCATTTGGATGAGTAAACGATTGGTTTGTTGCCTTCGATGAACTCTATATTACTAGCGTCCACCCACTCGCCACCACTATGCTCCGAAAAATACACGCTCCAAAGCTCGCCGTTAAAGTTGCTTATCCGGAGCGTAAAATGCTCCCAATCGCCGACGTGTTCACCAACTCTATCCATCTGAATATTCAGGTTTAAAAGCTCGACAGTGAACGTAATCGGCCCGTTAAATGGACAAAAGATCCACATAGCAATATCCGTAAAAGCGCCGCCTAAAGCCGGTTTAACGTGCACGTAAAGCTCTGCACTGTCGAGATTCCCGTGTTTGACGAAAGTATCATCATTGTCTTCCTCCGGTAAATCCATCCAAAACTCACCGTCGTTTTTCCCGCCGTGTGGTAATATCGACCCCTTAGAATCAATCGGTTTCCCATCGGAGTTTCCTTTTCTAAAAAGAAGCGCACCATTCTCAAAAAACCACGGTACTGACGATGGCAGGTAAACCTCGTCGGGATGAAAGTAAACCGTTGGGCCATAGTGGTCGATCAACGCCTTTATCTGCTCCAAATTCGGCATAGCTTCCAAACCAGGGTTCACATTTCTCAAGCAACAAATATCCAGCTCGTCAGCGGAATCCGAATCCGTACTACAGAAAAACGTCCCGACAGTAACACCTTTACAAAACATCCCCGTTTTACACGCCTTCGTGTTCCAAACTCGAAAACTCGAAGTCGACAGTATCACATCATCAACTTGGCAGTTTTCAGTTAGATCCTCCCGCACACATCTAACTTCTTCAACATCGGGCTCAGTTCCATCAACGCTGACTACGAATCCCAAAGCTCGGTAACCATCTGGTGGAACCGGTTGCCACACATAAGCATTGCTGGAACTCCAGATAAGTTTGTAACTGAGGGGTAACTTCATAGGAGGAGATTCGGTTTCTGTGTTTTGGGCATCTTGGGCAACAAGTACATAGCCTCGAAGCTGTTGGTTGGTTAGCTGACCGTAGTGACCAAAGGTAACGAACCCATCGGGTATCGACACTGGTTTGTAAAATGTAACGCCTGTTTTTGATTTTTTCGGGGTGTAACTCGATATAACCTCGAAGTCTTTAACCATGGCAACCTCTATTTCTCCGAGGTTTATTCTTCCGGTAGCGAAACCTTGACCTGCAAACATTGCAAATTAAGAAGACTAAACAGAGTCTGACTTTGACTTTAAAAAGTCAAATTGCTGAACCATTCAAAGAAAAGTAAAGAGATTTTGACTATTGATGTCAAAGAACTCGTTACCTATGAATTCATAAATTCTAACGATCATTCCATAAAATACGATAATCATACACAAGAAGTGACAAGAGAAATTGCATACCGAATGATATCTTATCTGAGGTTAAATTAAAATCCATAACGAAAACGTGCATAAAAAGTCAAAGTCAAATCTAAAACATCCACCGTATCGTCATCATATTATCGAAAACAATAAAAAAACTAAAAACATCAGGATGAATTATGCATTTTGTTTGTTAATTTACGGTAACAGATAAAAGTCAACACAAATTTATGCAGCCTAAGAAAGTCAAAGCATATAGAAACAGAGTCAAATCATCAAAATTGGCAACAAAACACAAACAGATTCGATCAATAACAAAAACCCATCAACAACTTCACTTAAAATCAACCACGAATACTTGAATTATGGTAACAGATAAAAGTCAACACAAATTCAGGCAGCCTAAAAAAGTCAAACATATAGAAACAGAGTCAAATCATTAAAATTGGCAAAAAAACACTAACAGATTCGATCAATAACAAAAACCCATCAACAACTTCACTTAAAATCAACCACGAATACTTGAATTATGGTAACAGATAAAAGTCAACACAAATTCAGGGAGCCTAAAAAAGTCAAACATATAGAAACAGAGTCAAATCATTAAAATTGGCAAAAAAAACACAAACAGATTCGATCAATAACAAAAACCCATCAACACCTTCACTTAAAATCAACCACGAATACTTGAATTACGGTAACAGATAAAAGTCAACACAAATTCAGGCAGCCTAAAAAAGTCAAAGCATATAGAAACAGAGTTAAATCATCAAAATTGGCCACAAAACACAAACAGATTCGATCAATAACAAAAACCCATCAACAACTTCACTTAAAATCAACAACGAATACTTGAATTATGGTAACGGATAAAAGTCAACACAAATTCAAAAAAAGTCAAACGACATAGAAAGAAAGTCAATCTAACAAAATTGGTCACAGAGAAAGAAACATATTCAATCAATAACCAAAACCCATAAACAATTTCACTCAAAATCAACCAAGAACACTAATAATAATAATAATAATAATAATAATAATAATAATAATAATAATAATAATAATAATAATAATAAAACCTTGGGGCCATTGTGGAAGAGGTGAAGGAAGAAAAAAGGGTTTTGGTTGTTCCAACAACAGATTATACAATTCAGCATCTCCGTCACTGCAACAACACTCAAATCCAAGCATTCTTCGTTTGAGTTGACTTTTGTGTAAGAAAGAGAGAGAGAGAGAGGGGTCAACGCAAAGTCAAAATTGGAAACAACCCTCTGTTTCGATGGATGTTTCAATGCAAAAGATTGAGTGAGACGACGGCAACTTTAAGAGAGAGAGAATGACTAAACGACGTCGTATGAAATAAGTTTGATCGGTTTGTTGGGTTTCATAACAGTGACGTGTTTTTTTTTATAAAATCCTAATTCCTAACCCCTTTTGATATGTTTAATGTGGAAATAATCAAATATTCCTGTCTGTGTCCTTAACCATTTTTATAATCTTTCATGAGTTTAATTTTTCATAACTAAACTAATTATATTTGTGAAAAAATAAACAATTTCCCAGATAAGAATTTGCGTACGAAAATCATGTTATTCGACTTTTATAGACACATATTTTTATTTTAAGTAAACAATAGAACCAATTGTAAATATTTAAATCTTTTTTTTTTAATTTTCGTAGAAACCTAAGACCACCGGTAGTCAGAGGCGAAGGATGTATTGGGGCCAGGGGTGGCCCTGCCTCCCCTGTTTTTTGACGCAGTTGTATAAATTTACGATTTTTGTAGGTAAATTGAGTTTGGGTTGAGTCCGGCTCCCGCCTATTTGCCACTACCGATCGAAAAAAATTAAGTCCGGCCCCCTCTAATTTAAGAACCAAGCTTCGCCACTGCCGGTAGTAGTGGGGCATGAATCACCCCCAAAATGCCCCACCACGCTGCCCATCATCTCCCTCAAAGACGTTATGAACAAAAATGGTTTTTGACGTGAAAAAACTAATGTCGAAAATAGGACGTGAACATACTTTTTTTAAGCCAATCACATAAGCCCAAGTGAATGGGGCGGGTTTTTTTTTTTTTTTCTTTATTTTTCTTTACCACTACATGTGCTATAATTGTTTTTGTGCTAATATAAAATTGTTATGGCTTGTTTTTATATTTAAAAAATATTAAACCTACCTACCTATTGTGGTTTAAAGGCGTCAAGTTTGACCTTGAATATGCTTTTGTGATTCCATTTATTCCGATTGGATATAATTTTATTAATAATAAATATGTGGATTGTAAGCTTCATATTCTACATTTTGTCACCTTCTCCTTCGTAATCGTAACTCCCGATACTTTCTTATGCATCCTTATGCATGTTACGAATAATATTGTTAAAAATATTCCTTAATATTATTCAGTTTTATATCCTTTTTGTTATATATTCTAATCACTTTCTCTCTCTTTCTGAAAATATCTCTCGTCTCCTTTGTTTAGATGATTAGGGTTAGGTCTCAGATTATTAGTGTATTTGTGATTCTTGGTGTCTTGATCATTGTCTAGTATTTTTGATCATGCATGTTGATCTTGTGTGGGAGAGGTGTTTTGTAGTGAGGCTTTGTTATGTAATCATTGTTTAGGATTTGTACAACTTTAAGGTCGGGTGTTTTTTAATAAAAGTTTATGAATTTGTTTGTTGAAATCATAGTTGTCAAAAGCGCGCCTAGGTGAGAGCGCCTAGGCGCGCCTAGGCTCGGGGTGCACCAAGTGCGCTGTGCCCTGTGAGGCGCGCGCCTAGGCACTGAGGCGCACTATCAGGGCTGATTTCCGGCCAAATTCAGGCTAAAAGTTGCATAAACCTCTAAAACATCTTAAATGAGTCATGAACAAGTCCTAAACAATCCTAAAACATCCTAAAGTAGCCCTAAACAAGCCTAAAACATCTCTAGAATCCCTAAAAAATGTATTTTATACTATGCGCTTAATTATAAAAAGCCGTCGTTTTTTTTATGCCTTGCGCCTAGGCTCCGAGCTCGGCCTATGTGCCTTAAGTACGCCTAGGCGCTTTGACAAATATGGTTGAAACATGAAAATTTACAAAAATGTTATTGTTAGTTTGTTACTTTCCTTTTATTTAATTATGAGGTTAGGAACATATATGAGAAGGGTAATATATTGACTATTAATATATTTTAGATAATTGTACGCAACTGTGTAATAGAGAAACGGGCCTTGAGTTTTTCATTTAGATCTTTGTAATGCCAAACTTTCTCCGAGTCTGAAACTTTATCTTTTGTTGAAACAACATAGTCTTTTTTTTTTGATCGGCGAACAACTGTGTGGCAACCACCCTTGCGGGGCGTCGTGTCCAAAAATCGACTACTCGACCTCCAGCAGCCCCCGCCTTCTCCCGATGCGCGGAAACCCGAGCGCCACCCGCCCGAAGGCACGAGAGTGTTATAGAACTCGGTAAAACCTCGTCGTCCGTCAGATTCGAACCGGCGCCACCCGTATTCGATCTTCACCCGGATACCAAACCATAAATGTTCGAAGTGGGGATTGAACCTTTGATCACATAGGTGAAACAAAAGCCACTCCACCACTCCACCACAAACAACATGGTCTAACCACAAATTGACAAAGTCAGACTCAACAGTATCTATACCAGTCTTAGAATCTTTAACATACATATCTATAGATCTTCCATCTCGTAGGAAGAAGCTTGTTCAAAGTCAAGCATATTAATCTCTACATTAAAAACTTCTTTCTTTTCACAAAGTTTCATAAACTTGAATAGTTATAATCCTCATCATCCTAGAAAGACTCATACGGAAAATAAATTATGATATGCAAAGTAAAATTAGAAAAAATGGTTTGTAGATTTTTAATAAAAATGAAATAAACTAAATTAATAAAAAAAAATTCCATAATCATGTAGGTTTCCCTCTAAAACCATGTGTATACATTGGGCGTGGCCATCGTCCAGGGCGATTCTTTTAAGAGGCAGGGAAGGGCGGCCGACCCCTCTGAATTTTCGCTCAGAAGTTCCGATTATATAATATTCATATAGAAATTTTTTGATATATAAGTTTTCGACCCGTGAAATTTCGGGTCAAGATTCGCCACTGCCATCGTCCAACTCATCAACGTGACAAGTTTCTTCTAACCTAGCATGATGACCACGCTAGGGCTGTACACGAGCCGAGTCGAGCCGAGCCGAGCCAGGCCCAGCTCGAGCTCGAGCTCGAACTTAAACCGAGCCAGCTCGGCTCGTTTTTCTGGTCGAGCTGAAAAGTCGAGCTCGAGCTCGGCTCGTAAATGTTCGAGCCAAGCTCGAGCTGGCTCGAGTCAGCTCGTTATACTTTTTTTAATTCTTTTATTTTTTTACAAATATTTATTAAATAAAAAACAATAAAATTACACATAATCATGTATATATATTTTTTTTATTTTTCTAAGTTTTGGTTTATTTATTATGGAAAGATGGGGTAGATAGGTAGTATGAACGGGATTTTCAAATTTTGAATTTTAGAATTGGGTTTGGAGCAAAAGTATATTATTTTCATCTATATATATTAATTACACATACACAGGCCTAAGTCGAGCCATATGTCGAGCCATCAAGCCGAGCCACGAGTCGAGCCATCGAGTCGAGCCACGAGCTGCACACCCCTGGCTCGAGCTCGGCTCGAAAACAAAACGAGCCTCTTCAAGCCGAGCTTTTTTCGAGCGAGCCTCAAGCCGCGAGTTTTTTGTACACCTCTAGACCACGCCCACATCCACAATAATTGTTACCAAAAATATCTCATCTTATGAAGAAAAAAAAAAACCCTCACTCTTGGAAAATGAAAAGTTGAGAATGAATAAACATAGAAAAAAAAACTGTCTTATTATATTTTCAGTGGCCAAGAACTAACTTAACTTCCACACCCTCCAAAAATGGCTTCCTCTCTTCTACTTGGTCTCCGACCACTATCACTGCAACAACCACCACAGTCTTCCTCTTCCATTGTTATTATTCGTAATCTTCATCGAGTACCCTCTACTTATTATAACAACCCAAACAAACACCATATCCTCACACTCAAACCCTTTTTATCCGTCACAACAAACGCCCTTACTGAATCATCATCATCATCCGATTCCCCCACATCCCTCGACCCCCATTTCCTTCTTCTAGAACTCGCCGTAATCTTCAAACTACTTTATATCTATGTTAAATATAATCTTGATTGTGGTTTTTATATGTGATGGGGTATTGTATGTGGTAGAGTGTCCTTGCTGCCACGATCCACTGAGATTTAATTAGCCCTTTGTCGCTCAGATTCGTTTTTTTTTAATGTGGGTTTTGGTTTGTTGTTTTAGTTTAAGTATCATTTTCTTATGGGAATTGGATCGTAATTATTAGACACTAGTTGTTGGGAATTTCGAATGATAAAACCGACCTAAGCGTGCTAAGGTTTAGGGAACGGATAATTATGAATGATTCAATGTGTTAGGGAGGAAGGGGCACTTTACTAAACTAACATGATTTCTACCCATGTCACGGCGGTGGTGTTGCCGTGGGGGTAGTTGGGTACCCGGGAGGTTTATGGGTAGTGACCCGCCCTCCCTTAGTTGTAATAACTAGGAGTAGTTATCATATCCAGTGGCGAAGCTTGACCCGAAGGTTCGGGGGGTCGAAAGTCACTAGTTTTGCGGGGTCGAAAACCAGTTTCGGGGGGTCGAAACCCTATATTTCCAAATTTTTCTATACGGGTCGGCCGCCCCGCCCGCCCCAACTAAGCTGCGCCACTGATCATGTCCTATATAATTATGTTTAAACAATCCTAGTTACAGACTAATAGGTTAGATTAGCTATATACACCAAGTATTGGGTAGGGATTTGTAATCAAGTTTTTGAATAGTTTTCTTGGTCTAATAATATTGTGGGAGTTAGCCATAATATTACGTTCGTTTGAGTATCGATTGGGACTTGAATAGTTACAAATACATTGATAGAAACGCTTGTTTTATGTGGGATTTGTTTGATTTGCTTGTTTTGTGGTTACTAAATTGGATGACGGTTTTGCAGGATAGTTTTAATCTTCCATCGGATTACCTTTCGCAGCTCCCTCGTGATCTTCGTCTAGACGTTAGTGAGATTCTGGATCGGATCAGTTATTATGAATTAAGATTGTTTTGGGAATGTCTAGGTTATGTTTTCTTACTAGTTTGAGGTAAACTTGTGTAGTTGAATGATGCGGCTTTTGATCTCTCAAATGGGCCAGTGATGGAGCAGGTTAGTAGTTTCTTTTCTATTCATTTACTTCACAAATTGTCTGTTGTTCGTTTTGGATCTTTGCAATTGTCACGAGCTAGGTTTAAAAAAGCGCGCCCGGGGCGCTAGGAAAAGTGCTTTTTTTTTTGCCTGAGGCGATCAACTACATGAAGTGTTGTGAGGCGCGCCTCAGTCAAAATTAGGGTTTTTTTGGCCAAAAGTCAAAATCAGGGTTTTTTTAAGATTTTAAAGCGTGTTTCGGCTTCAATGTATGTTTAATGAAGTGTTTAAGTGTGTTTTATAATTATGTTATTGTGTTTAGGATTGATTAACAAGTAGAACATGTAGTATTGGCTTGTAATGTATAAATATTTTTTACCCTTTTTTTACCTTGGGCGCCTCACATACGTGAAGCTCTCGCCTCGCGCTTTAAAATCCGCGCCTCGGATTTTGGAACCAAAACGCCTCGGGGCACCTCACTCTTTTTTAAACCAAGGTCACAGACTATTTAGCAATGATATTTCTTGATGAATAATGCAATGATTACGTTGTTTGAGATATTTGTGTATAACATGGGTAAGCAGAAAAACCGATCGCTTATGATTTTTTGATATCCAGTTTTTATTGTTTATGTATGCTTAGATGTGCATAAATGGCTGGAATAATCGAACCCACATCAGAACCGACCTTTGTATTTTTTTTTACCGAACTATCTTTTTCCAATAACTAAATAGACCAAACCGATCGGTTAAGAAAATCTAAAAACTAAAACATGGGTTACATGTTTGATTTTATTCCATAACCTAACTGAAAAATTTCATCAGTGTGGACAAGAGTTGGGAATGACGTTGCTAAACATATCTCGAGCTTGGGAGTCAGCCGATACCTTGACTTCAACAGCTTTGGTCAGCAATCTCCCTACGTTAGTCAAATCATTGACCAACAACAACAAATCAGGCAAGAGTAAAAGCAAAAGCTTTTCATACAAGTCCATTAGCACAAGGACTTCTCTCTAAGCTGATTTATATATTATTGCTAATCAGCACTCGGCAAGCGTTTGACTTCTGCTGGAAGGAGGTTTCAGTCAATGGGTCAGTATGGTCAAGGTGAACTACAAAGGGTAACCTGTTAAAACTTTGGCTAGCTATATGCTCATTACAACCATAGAGGTGGCTATTTCAACCCATTTTACTAATGTTTTTTTTTCTAATGTATCAATTGGTTAAATGGGTTGAAAGACGTCCAAAGTGCATTCAACCTGTTAAATCCCTTTATTAAAATAAAGTAGACTTTTTTTTGCGATCTTATAAATTTATCAATAATGTATAACACGCTAGTTAAAATTGAACGAAAAATTGTTTTGTGGATCAACTCAACCCAGCCGGTTCACTTCAACCCGGACTAAAAAGTAACGTGTTTTGACCCGTTACCCAACATTACTAACCCACAGTTTTCCACTCAAATGTAAAAAGATAAAAACAGAAACTTTTTATTGTAGTTAATCCTTCAATTATTCTTTTGCTATAAAAGTGCATAACTCTAACCTCTAGTCTAATTCTCTGTGTAGATTTCGAAAGCTATGATTTCAGCCGGGAAGCTTCTGTCTTTAACTCCTGAATCCGAGGAAACAAAGGACGAGTCGAAAGGCGAAACCCGCATGTTCAAGGTATTATATAGTTTTGCAAATTGAATGTAAAACTGACAAATTAAAGTCTTGTGGCCATTAAAGTGAGGCGGGGAAATAAACAGGGCAAGGGAGTTGGTTCCATAAAACTGAGCTGGCAAGATAACCAAGTTAAGGGAGTTGGTTAACGGGCCAGAATGGGCATTTTTGGGTACAAGTTGAAGTGGTCTGTCTGCTTGTCATGTCTGGTTGATACAAGGCACTTTTGTCAAGTTTTTAACTTTTTTTAATAAAAAATAGTTTGTCATTTGTAATTATAACTATTATGTTGTCTCTATAATAATTTAACATTTTAAATAAAATAATTGAGATTTTGTGCAATAAAAGTAAACATTTAGTGACTTTTGACCCGTTTCCATATCAGATTACATTTTTTTAGTAACATAACAAAATGGGACTTGTGATACAGGTTGAAACGGGTCAGGTTGCGTAAAGTTGATGCGAGACACTTTTTGTTCAAACTTTATAATTTTTTTTTTTTGTGCAAAATGAGTACTTTTTGTACAGGTAGAACAGGTCAGGTCAGTCTGGGTTGGCCTGAGCAAATTTTGTCTAAATGGTAGTTTTCAAATATAGTAGTTACTGTTCCAAGTATGCCTACAAAAATATGCATTAAAAATGCACTTTAGGTGACTTTTGACTCGTTTCATTTTAGATTACATTTTGACCTGGACAATAGATTATTTATTTATTTATTTATTTTTGTTCCGGTTGAAAGGGTGTGACGGCTTGAGGTTAACTGAGACACTGTCTGTTCGAAATTATTACTTTTTTATTTTGTCAAAGTGGGTAACTTTATGCACAGGTAAAATAGGTCAGGTCGAGTTGGTTTGTGCCCCTAAAGTTTCAGACTTAAGGTTACCAATTAACCATTAAGGGGTTACCTCTTAATGGACCAAACAGCTCCTCAATGTGTCGAAATTACCACCACTAATATTAAGAGTTGTGAATTTAAAATATTTTGTATTTTATTTTGCAGTTTGGAGAGCTTCAAGTTGAACTAACTCGAGAGAAAGCTTATATCGGTGCTGCGATTGGCTTTGTTTACGGGTAATCTTTATCATTAAATCAGTATTTTTATTACAAGAAACGGTGGTAGCTGTCAAAAAGATATTATAACTGTAAAAACCATGAAAATGTAGGATTATTTCCTGGGAATTAAGTCAAGGCATTCAGAATATACCAGAGGGCACATTCCAGTATGCAAATGAGAATGCTGCATTGATTGCCCAGGTGCTTTAGTATTTTTCTTTGTTAAATTCATTACATCATCATCATCATCATCATCATACTCAGTTAATCCCACCTATAGCAAAGCTAACGTAGGGTCTGAGGAGGGTAAGATAGAACATAGAAGTGTCCAAAGGACCAAAACAAGTAGGTTGGGTAATGGGGCAAAAGGAAACGGGTGTGGTAGGTTCGACCCAAAACACTTTTTGGCCAAAACTTTTTTTTTTTTTTTACAAATATTTAGTGTCTAATATGGTTATGAAATTTAGCTTCTTTTTATATTCTTTTAATAATAAAATGGTTTAGAAGATTTTTGCGCTAAAATTACATATTAGACGACTTTTGACCCATGTGATCCATTTATCCCGTTTCCTTTCAAGCTGTTTTATTTAACCTCTTTGCACTGTTAGAGATCAAACATATCTGTATCAACCAATTCGTACGCATGTTGCAGTCTTTGCGTGGAACCTTAATCGTTCTCTTTTATGGATCAACGGTTTTGTCTGCTTTTGCTACCCTTGGGCTAGTCTTACTTTCAAGAGATCTTAAATCCGGAAAGAAGTGAGATTGTACCTCATTTGTCATCTTCAACTTGTAATGTGTTTTATGCACTTTTAATGTAGCTATCATGCGTTTTGAATCGGCAAATTTGCTGTTTATGACAGAAAATAGGGTGGTATATGTGAATATGTGATTGTGATATTTGAGCAGTGTATATTATAGTGTGATAATATGTTCACTTTTGTTAGCATAGTTTTTTTTTTTTACTTTTCTTTGTATAGTTTTCTGTTATTGTTCCGTAAATTTTGATTTGTAACTCAAAAAACCTGAACCAGAGGGTTCGGGTTCAAGGGGTTCAACAAACAACTCTAACCACAATCGCCGGTGTGACACAAAAGGTGCAAACAGTAGCATGAATCCAACCAAACGAGGAAATAATCACTCAAATGACCATTTTGCTAGCAAAGTCGTTTACGCCTTTTATTTTGCTTAGAACAAGCGAACAATTTACGCGATAGACTGTCAGACAGGAGTTATGTGTAAAAAACTTAAAACTGCGTAAATCTCGTGTTGTGTGCAGATTAAAAAGGTTTTGGTTATTCACAACCCCCCCACCACACATACACACACACACTAGATCCACACACCCTTCTGCACCTAAATACCACGCACAGCCCTAAACGTGGCGTATAGGTGCAATCATTGTGTAAGGTAATGTTTTGTGTTAATGGTCTATTATAGCTACACTATACGCCACATATAGGTGGGATGTGTATTTTCAGGTTGGACTGCAATTTTTTTTTTTTTTTTTTTTTTTTTTTGTGAAATCCTACTCCTATACGTAATATTATTTTTTCAAACAAATATTAGATATTTCATATTTATCTTTTTATTAAAGTTTTAAACGTTGTATAACACTATACGACACATATACGCATTTCCATTTTTCAAGTTTATTCCAACTTATATTTGATATTTATCCGTTTTATCAAAGTTTTAAAAGTTGCAATGGTTAACGTTATAAGTATTAGGTTTTTTATATTAAGAACTAAGTTAAATGTTTGTTCAATATTTATCGTTTTTAACAAGTTCTATAAAATGGGGAATGGTCAGAAGGAAACATAGAGAATACAGCTAGGCTTCTGCGGATTTTTCACATGTGTACCGGCCTGAAAATAAATCTGAAAAAGTCGCTTCTTTTTGGAGTTGGGGTCGATAGGGACGAGATTAGTGATATGTCCAATATCATTGGATGTAAGGTTGGTGATTTTCCGTTTGATTACTTGGGAATTAAAGTCGGCGCCAACATGAACCGGGTGTGTCATTGGAGTTCAGTCGTTGAAACGGTTAGTTCTCGGTTATCTAAATGGAAAGCGGATAGTCTCTCCATGGGTGGTCGTCTTACTCTCATCAAATCCGTTTTATCCAACATCCCGATTTATTATTTATCGCTATACAAAGCCCCGGTTGAAATTGTGGAACAAATAGAGAGGTTGATGAGAAGTTTTCTTTGGGGCGGCTCTAATGGTGTGAATAAAATGCATTGGGTGTCTTGGGAGATTGTTACATCCCCGAAATCGAATGGTGGATTGGGCATCTCTAGGTTAACTGATGTGAATATTGCCTTAATCACTAAGTGGATTTGGAGGTTTAAGAGAGATCCGCATAGTTCTTGGAGGCGCACAATAGAGGCGATTCATTGTGGCAAAGGTAAATGGCGTTTTCTTCCAATAAACAATAGTCTTCTTGGCTGCTGGAAATCTATGATTACTTTAGTGGGCAGAATGAAGTTTGACGGTAAAGAGATTCACAACATCATTAGGGGATCAGTGGGTTCAGGGAAAGATATAAGTTTTTGGTATGACAACTGGTACGGTACGTCTACTCTATGTCAGCGCTGGCCTCGTCTCTTCGCCCTGGATAAAAACAAGAGATGCACCATTCAGGACAGATTACAGTTTCGTAATGGGGCGCTTTCTTTTGTGGACAATTGGCGGTCTGGTCTCTCTACTGTAGAGGAGATATCGGAGTATGGAGATTTGCAAGAAATGATTCCTAAATGTTCCTTATCAGATGAAAAAGATAGGTGGGTTTGGGAACCCGTCTCAACCCGATGCGAGTAATGGTTTTACTGTGCAGAATGTTAAAAAGATTCTAATCAGTGATCGCAATGAAAGGAGAATACATAGTATGGTTTGGACCGGGTGGGTTCCGCTAAAGGTGAATTTGCATGTTTGGAGACTTGAAATGGATCGCCTTCCAACCAAGACAAATCTGCGCAGAAGAAATATTGACGTGGGAGATGGTTTGTGTGTGTTGTGTCAGTCGGCTGAGGAGTCGGCCTTACATCTATTCACCGGGTGTATTATGTCGAGTGGTGTGTGGCAAGGGATAGAAAAATGGTGCCGATTGGATCCGATCTTCTTTTTTGATATCAAAGACATATTTTCCTTGCCCTCAGCGATCCCAGGTAACAATTCGAAGAAGAAAATTATTAGAGGGATTGTGATGACGACGTGTTGGGTTATTTGGAAGTCTCGTAACAAGGTGATCTTCGAAGATGCCAAACTTCGGGTTTTCGATATGATTGCTTGCATTAAGTCTTGGTCTTATTTGTGGTTTCGTAGTAGATATAAAGTTGATAACATTAGATGGAAGGATTGGTGTAGATACCCGATGTATATGATGTAATTGTTTGTGTTTGGCGGTCCTCGTTTTTGGGGGGCTTAGCCGTTTTCTAATGAAAATAACGTTCAAAAAAAAAAAAAAACAAGTTCTATAAAAATGGAAGTAACAAACCAAACTTACTAAAATTAATAAACATTACAAATAGACAACCAAACTGTAAAACATATAATAAATTAGTTTGTGCATAATAAATAAACAAAAAAAGTACTAACTGTCAATACAAAACAAAAAAAAAACACCCAGAACTGTCATGATCCTGACCCTCCACACCCTCTCTACGCATCTTGTCCATCTGGCGGTCAACCAGCCACCCAACCAATTGCTCGACCCGGACCCGGGCAACCCGACGAGACGTCAACTGGATCACAGCCCGGTAAATGTGTTGAGAGTGCTGTAACAAATTATGGTGCTAATGTACTTTATAAATATGTGATCACGACTCACGCGAGAGCGCATAGTAGACTTGAGGGGACGACAAAGTCTAATTCAGTTAAAATCAATATACATCAAAGATTAGAATTGTAACAAATGAAATACACTGTTGAAGCGTTTACAGCTAATTATCTTATATTAATGACTTCAAAACTATATTATAAACCTAAACAACTAATTCATAGTTTTTTTTTTTTTCAATTTAATTCTAGAATCCAAGAGACACATTCTTTGAGTAATTCAAACTTTTGATGCACAGCTATATTCAACAACACTTCCAGTTTGTCCCTAAATACAGTAGCGCTTTCCGTGAGACCAAAAGATCCGGCACACCCGCAATGCTCTGCTAAGTGTGCAGCTTTGGTCTGCTTGCATTTCAAGCAAACCAAGTCTTGAAGATGATAAAACCGTTCTCTTTGGCGCGCTATCTGAAGAAGACCATTTTCCATCATCTCACGGTCATAAGGTTGACCACATTGTGGAACGGCACATCTCCATTCTTGAGTCAATAAAGTAACATCCTCGCGCAAGTCTATGTCTCTACAGTCATTGCAGTAGCTGGCCAAAATGATCCAAAAAAAAAACATGTTACATAAAAACAGTATGGGTAGCAAAGGGGGTGGGTTGGTTACGCTAAAGGTAACTCTTTAGGATCAAGACGGTTGGGTAACCAACAACTTTTGTCCTGAAAAGCCTCAAAAGGTTTTGTATATATTGAGTTCGCATAATAACGCTAAAATGAAACATATGGATAGAATACAATATTACACGTAGATACTCTTTATTAGTGGCAATAAGATTCGTCTAATCCAACACGCCTTCTCAAGCTAAGACCGAAAAGAGAAACCAAGGAGTGGTAATGAAAAATTACTTCTAACCCAAACCCTATCCAACCCAACTCTTTGAGGCTAAAACATACCTCAAATCAACCCACTCGACACCTAAGCATAAAACGCTGAATAACTCCACAAATGCATATTATGTTTAGTTCTTGATCGTAAAATATATTCATGAGATTTAAAATGATTTTGTTAGCATGATAGTGTGATCACATACTACTAAGTAAGCTAACATGCAACAAAAATGCTTCTATTATATTACCTGCAAATCACGTGCGGTAGAGTAAAAGAAACCGAACACTTTTGAAACTGTGCCTCTGGAGCAAACTCCCTTACACGCACTAATGTCAACAGATTCCTCTTCATGATCTGCAGTTCGTTTCAAGCATTTAAATATTAATAACATAATAATAATAATAATGTAGTCTATATATAAAAACTTGAACAAACCCAGACCTGAATCTCATTCTGCACATGCTGGTCGAGTTCAAGAACGGCACACACATGTTTAATGAGCTCAAGTGCATGAGAATTGCCTTTAGCAATGGCAGAAATTATTTTCAACAGTTTATTTGTGAAGTAAGATTCAATCTGTAAAAAAAAACAAAAAAACACAAGTTCATAATTCAAGTGATCCAGAATATGCGTAATTTCCACCAATGATAAGCTTGTTATTTAAATTTTGACCTGCTTCCTAAGGTAGTCAGTGATGCATGACTGGAATGTTTCAGCAGCTGCTGCAGTAATTGATGGAGTGCATGAGTCGTCATCCCTTACATTTGCTCTTTTATTGGCTTGATCTTGCCCAAATTTCCACGGGAGGTACAAAAACTCAGAGACTATCAAAATAAAGTGATCCTGAAAAAAAAAAAGGATCAAGTGGTATCAACTGACCATCATGTATTTGCATGCTAATGAAAAAATGTCAGTTACCTGAATCTCCTTAGGTAGGTTTTCTGCAATATTCCACCGTGGCACTATATCCACCGGCAGATTGTCGTTTGTTTGATCTGATTTAGGTTGAATTCCACCATAGTTGTACTGTGTAGTATTAGGGTAAAATGGTAATTTCTCGTTCCACTCAAATAGGGAGTATCAGAAGTTGATATAAAGATGTAAATTAACTAACCTGATCCATGAATAGCAGTGAATGCCAGAATTGTGTGGGCTCAAGCTCAATCCACTTAAATAAGTCTCTTAAGAAAACAAAAAAAAAAAATATAAATAAACTTAATGACCGTTAAAATATTGCAGTGACGTTTAACACTATTTTAATGAAAAGTAGCAACCTTTTTTGAAGAGCTTCCAGTAAAATATCACAGTAAGCTTGGGCAGCCGATAAGTCTTGCTTTCCGGTGTCGAATATCACTTTCGAATAATTGGCGAATATGATTGTGGCGCCTAATTTTCTAAATTCAGCTAGCAGGAGTCTAAGCAACTTTTGCATAACCTTGTGAAGCATTCGAACAAGAGCTGGATCATGAAGTTTTGACCGTGGACTGTAACACAAGAAAAAAAAAGTTAAAACAGAAATACAAGTGATTAGTAAAGTCCGCGACCAGAAGTAGCAGTACCTGCAGAGCCATCTGTATACATGCTGCAACAATTCATCAGCAAATATATTTCCTGATGAAACTGCATCAGCAAGGCACCTTTGAATCAATGCTCGGAGGGCACGAAATGCATGTACACATGGTGTGGCCTCATCCAGTTCTGACAGTTCATATGACCCAGAATCATGGTCCAACTCTAATACCAGAGCATTAACAGCCAAATTGTGAATCTGCATGCATTAGAAAATTACTTACAAATCTTGGATTTTTTATGTAGATTAAAGTTTCCAGCAACAAAATTACAGACCTTTAGCTCAACTGTGACTTTTCGATAAGCACCATCACAGATAATAACAGGTTGATTGACCTGTTTCCAAACAATTTGAATTATCAAAGAGCAATAGATATTTACTTAATGCTTTATGTAATTCTGACACAGACCTCATCAAAGTAACAAGTCTCTTCTTCGTTATCCCCTCCAAGGTCTGGAATTCCATTATCTGATACCCAGAGCATCTGCAAAACGTTATAAGAAACTCAAAGGTAAGCTGCTGTATCTAAATCTTGTTAACACAAGTCATACAACACCCGTTACGTTTGTGTAATACACCCACACATGCATAACGTGAGCACAAGAACATATGCTAATTATTAAACAGTGACAAATTCAACCCAGTTGCATGATACAGGTCATATGTGAAAAAAATATCTAAAAATGTCAATAGCCCCGCACAATAACATACGCTAATTACTAAAGAGTGACAATTCAACCCATTTATATGATACGGGTCATATGTGAAAAAAATATCTAAAAATGTCAATAGCCCCTAACCATCTTAAATTGTTGTATTTAAAAGAAATCGTCTCATTAGTTTTTAACAGTATTTATAATCATATTTAATACATTTGTTATTTACAAAATACCAAAATATGGACAAACAAGTGTTAGCAAGCCATCCCAAACCAATTCTTTAACCAGAATATATTAAGCTACTTGTTTTGACCAATCACCCAACTCGCCCGTTTTGCTACCTCTACTTAATAAGTATGAGAATATATATTAGTAAACCACATACAACCTGCTTATGGTCACGTAATACTCTTGCAAAGAAGATATCTGCGGTGTGTATACGCCAATCGAGATCAATATTGCCTAATGGAACCTGTTTAAATTGAATAAACATAAACTCATGAACATAAAAAACGAAATGCAAATTACATACTCATGAATCAAAAATTACATGGGAATATCTGGAAAGAGAAATTTTTTCATTTAACCAACGAGATGATGTGGCACAACGACGCATCCCAATTTTTGCAGCAACAATCTGCCAACCAAGCGCCTACAAAAAAAATGAAAGACAAAACAAGAGTGTAAGTAACTGACATGAATAAAAAAAGGTCAGCTCATCACTGAAAGCAGCTGGTACCACTGGTCAGTTACCTGATATTGACTATCACGTGCATTTGAAGGGATGTTCACACACGGGAAATCATCAAGAGCCCGTATACCGAACTTCATTGAGTCAACATCCGGGCACTCAATTACAGAAATCGCAGGGCCATGAAGTTGAGATCTGTGAATCAGTTAAAAGTGATAAAACAACATGGTTTTGCATAGTTCTTTTTTTTTTCCTTTGTATTACTTTTAAAACCTCATGATGGTACTTTTGACCCACTTACTTAATTTGGGTTGTGTTTAATCCATAGTTATAGATAGCGAATAGCGGTAAATAGCGATGGGCTACCGATATGCTACGTAGCAATAGCGACGCTCGTAGCGCCCGCTATTTCGTAAGTAGCAGTAAGGTATTAAAATATTTATAAATATTTTATGTACAAATTTACAAGTATAAGGACCAAATGTTCATATAGACAAACTAATTTATACTTTATATGTAAAATTTAGAAGTTTTAGGCACTATATGTAAACAAATGGAAGATAGAGGGGTTAAATGTGAAAATAGTTAAAGTTTTAACCCTAAAAAGGTTTAAAACAATACACAGCCGCCATTCATCCCGCCATTCATCTCCCTCCTTGTTTCTGGAGGCCGGAAGTCACTATATTCACACTATTGGGCCGCTAAACATCACATAGCGACGGCTAGCCGATACGCGCCGCTATTCGCGATCGCGGGCGCTACCGTCGCTATTAATAACTATGGTTTAGTCTCATGTAGGCCAAAAAAATTAATAATATATGCTAAAAGGAGAACCGATCAAACGAGCTAAAAGGATCTTCAAGTTTATTTTAAAGGCATTGGACCTCCTAAATCGTTTTTAGAACTTTGAATTATTAATGTAATAACTTCGTTTTTGTAATCAAAATTAACGCAATATATTTTATTAAAAATAGAAAGAAAAAAATTATCGTTTGCAAGTAAGCCCACCCAACCCGAGTCTTACCTGAATCCGACTTCGCCTGTTACCCAGCCCACCTATATTGCCAGATCTAGTGATAACATATAAAAGATGGAATACCTGAATTCACTAATTTCTCTTTGTAAAATTTTCTCCGCATCCTTAGGGTTTCCAACATAGTCCACCTGATTATTTCCACACATGAAAACTTGAAATAAGACTTGTTACAAAAAGAAAGAAGTATTTAACTTAACAATGTCAGACCAAGACCTTAAAAGTGAAAGCATCTCTAGGCAAGGGAGGTTCGATCGATAAAGCTTGGCAAGCTTCACGAAATTGTTTCTCTAAGATATGTGGTGACAACTCTTTATTCTGGACAGGAGTGACCATTAGCGCATGGATGGTTGACCGTGAAGGAAAATACACAAGATATATACCCCGTGTTTCAGATATGCTGAAAACAGAAACATAAATTATAAAATAATATTTTTTTTTTGTTATGTATGCCAATTGACAAACAAAAAAGATGATAAAAAACAGCAACTTACCTATGATATAAGTAAAAGAAAGAAATAGATGATTCTAAATAAGAGCATTCCGTAGTGGTTTTCATATGCAATTCACTTAAATTCCATCCGTCTTTTGCATTTCGTTTCTTAGATGATTTATCCACTTTACAAACACATCCAATCTGAAGGATGGAGTTGAATTCCAGCCCTACTTTTGTTTCATAGATACCCTGAAATGTAATTGGACAAGCAGCATATAACAGACAAGTTTTTGTGGAGTTTCTGAATCATTAGAAAAAAGACTGACATCAATCCCATCTGTCTATTTAACTTATACTGACCTCAACTTCAGGATCTGCAAGGTGAGCAGCAAGTTTCCTGCTTTCTGTCCTAAATTGGTCTTCATCGGTTATGACCTATAAAGTGTACCAATCATTAAACATCTTGAATTACTAAATTAACCAGATTTCGACATTAAATTACAAACAAAATACCTCAATCAAGTTATATGGACAGTGGCCATGAGGAAGAATCTTGTTCACTAATCTTCCAGGAAAGTCTTCAGTCACTGGAGCTTTAGAGTTTAAGTAAAATACTCTGGGAACGTTAATAGGAACCTTATGCATGGTTCCACCCACAACAACCCACGCGAAAAATTGTCCATTTTGTGAACTTGGAACAAGTTGAATTATCTGGTAAAAAAGAGAGACTTAACGGGCATGTTAAATCCAAAATGCAAAAAAAAAAAAAAAAAAAAAAGTGTTGAAAACTCCATTACCTGCCAGTGGCTGTCAATAAGGGCTCGTTCTTGCTTCTTAAATAATGAACCGACCCCAGTTCCCTGAGCTTGTCTCTTATTTCCCACACCACTAGGGATACCAGTAGCTCCATTTCTTTTATTAGATTCGTCCAACATGTCCAACCTGCCAATGGGTCAATGTGGGTTGTGATTTATCTATATTGGGTCAAACGAGTCTACATTAAAAGAAAGTTGATTAAATTCTCCCATAGGGCCCAACCTCCAAAAGTGTTTACGTTCAAAGATTTAGATTATTACTGTAATAAAATTGTTATATTATCATAATTAATGACTTAATATTTTAAACTCGTTCTATAAAAAAAGACAACAAAATGTGTGTGGGTCAACAAACCCAACTTGACTCAACCAGTTTCTACCCATTTAGACGCATTACCAATCTGTCTGTGCTATAATACCTTTGTCTCTTCCTTCTTTCACGAACTTGTTTCCACTTTCTTTTTTTCGAATCAAGCCATCCTTGGTAATCCAGGTGTCTGTCAATATCTTCGTTATCAGCATCAATAGTTTGTGATGACGCCGGCAGATTCCCACTTTGACAATTATCAGGATTTTTATTATAAGAAGCTCCTTGACCACTCGTCTTATCATCAGTTTCATAAGAACGTACAATAGGTCTAGGTACAACACCAGAAGATTTTCCATTGTTCCCAAAATCCTCCAAATCCACAACATTCGGTTCATTCAGATCATAATTTTCTCCATTTGCATCATTTTTAGGGTCATCTTTATCCAACTTGTTCACTGAGAAAAAACCATCTAGTTTTCTTTGCCTCATTTTGTCCTCTTTTTCACGAACCTTCTTGTATAACCAATCAGGATGAACTACTCTTGGAACAGGATTTGAAACCTTAAAAGGAAAAAAACAGAAAATAATGTTGATAAAAAACCAATGGTTACATACTAAAGAGATGCAAGCTATACTTCATCAAATGTTTATAAAAAACACTGTACCTTCTGCATTGCTGCAGGAATAGTAATGATTTTCTGTATAGCAGAGCTAAGCCGTTGTTTGTAATATGACCAGTCAATAATAGATCGAATACCAAACTCTGATGAGATTTTGCACCACTTTTTCAAATAGAACTTCATAATTTCTGCAAATAAAACATGTAAGCTAAGCAGTTAATGCGGTAAAATATCGGATATCGGTGAAAGACCGATATTTGAGATATCGGTTATCGTGGTGAGATATCGGCAATTTTTATATCATGCAAAGTCCATACGTATAGCAATTCAACACTAACAATTCAATATCGGGAATATCGGTGATATATGGTCAAATATCGGTAAAACATCGGTCAAAGATATTGGGATTTGGGAATATCGGTGATATATGGGTCAAATACCGGTAAAACATTGGTCAAAGATATCGGCCAATATCGCTTATAATATCGGTACCGATATTTTGTACCGATATATCGGTTGATGACCGATAACCAAGACATCGGTGATATATCACCGATATATCGACCGAGTTAACTACTTAGCATGTAAGACAAGTGTGCTTTTCTATTTATAGATTTCAAGTGTAATGATCTAGAGTTTTACCTGCATCAGTTTCAAATATAGCAACAGGAACAGCACGTTCGCTCACCGGGTTACCCTGTTCTCATCAAGATTGACATTTGAGCAATGGTAAGCAAAAAAAGATATTAAGTTTTTTAAGAGTCAAAAGTATTTATGAATGAAACAAAGTCAAGCAAGAATGCTGACTCTATAAACTGTGTAATAACAAAGCGAGCCAGCCAACCTCATGCCTCAACAATTATTCAGCTTAGCTTAGCTTAGCTTATCTCATCAATTAAACTTGCAATGATCACATGTTTTTTTCCTCGCATTATTTATAAAATCAACTTTACAAATGAAAACCTAAAGTTATTCCAGTTCCAACATGTTGCAAGTAGAACAAACACATCCTGAAATCAGCAATTTTAGCCAAATAAGATGCTTACCCGTGGTTCACACGCAACAACATATTGGCAACGTAGGCCTTTATCTTTAACCATAGCATCACCAAGAAAATCAGCAAGACGTCTCGCTGTGGTTACCGCACATGATTTCTGTTCACCGTAATCTGCTAAAGACTTGCTCATAGTGCTCGATTCTGATATGTAATCAAGCAATTCACTGTCTGCGATATCCTTTCCTTGATTCTAAAATATTTACTAATCAGTGATAAATATAAATATATATACACACATTGACACACACGCATATATATTTCATTTTCTCTTTCCAATTAAAAAAGCAAAAAAGAAATGAACATAACAAAAACATAGTAGAAATATGATTTACATACATCAAGAAGATCAAGCCAACGGTTTGCAACAGAAGCAACTACAGAATAGCATTCCTCTAAGGTAGACCCGTGAAGAAATTTTTCAAACAGCTCAGCCTGAAAACACAAGTATTTTAAAAGTTAGGTGACAAGGTGTCAATGCATAAAAAATAATTATAAAAACATTAAATCAAACAAATTTATTAGATAAAATTATTACTTGAAAAACTTTAATGAGCTTTAGTTCACCCCTCCTCTTTATCTCAAAACCTTTAAGCTCAGCAAGGGTACCGTCTTCATTAAACACAGCATACCGCTTCTTTAATAATATTCCTTCTTCTTTAGAAGCAGGAAGAATCATAGCCTGCATTCATACACCGTACAAGAAAGTCAAAAGGTGATATCATGACAAATCCAAATAACTAATAAATAAGGTGTCAATTTTGGTAGAGGTAGCAAAAGGGACAAGTCGGGTAATCAGTTAAAACAGGATAGCATTTTAAACAGGTTGGACTGTTCCGAGTAACCTTTTGTTCAGAAAACTAAATCTTTTGTGAATAGCTAGTGTCACTTGATTAAGTATAAATTATTTAAATAATAATCAATTTCTATAATAGAATATTTTAGAAGGCTATATGCATTTCAAGTACATTTGACTTTCGACAGGTTTCCCATTTAGCAAAAATAATATTTAGAAACAAAACATAACCCAAATCAACCCAGTGATAAGTATATGCATGGTTGCAAAAGTCGCTAGGCAGTGGCAACTCGGTTAATTGTGGAGTTGCGAGTACTCGGCCATAGTCGGGGAGTACTTGCCACTCGGAGATGACTAACCAAGTACTCGGGGATTACTTGTTGAGTAATCGTAGCCTAGACGGGATTTTTCCAACCTTGAGTATATGGGTTAAATTGCCAACTCCACTTTCAAGATTTCACCTATTTACCTTGTATGGCCCATCCACTTCAAATTCAATTGAGCATTCATCACGTGTTGTGTATGTTCTGTTGATAGGATCGTTGAGAGTCTGTTGAAAATAAAAATATGAGAACTATACGCAATATAACAAAAGCATAACTGATGGTTGTATTATAACAAGACTTGTCACGGGAAGTAGAGTTATAGACGGAAAGAAAAAGAAATAAATATAGATTAGAGGATCCATCTAACCTGATATTGTTTATTTGTGTTGTTTACTGCCACATCAACATTGAGCATAACACATGGATATGAGATTGTTAGCTTCTTCACTCTGTAATGAAATTCTTATAAACAGTCAAGATACATCCCAAAAAGTTATGCCACATCAATAAATCACAATAATGAACATGCTAAAAAAACTCTACCTTGTTTTAAAGGTGAAATTCTCAGGGAATGACCCTGGCAAAGCACACCATATACCATCTGTGTCTAATTCCAAAGGTCTTCCAATCTTTTTAACAAGTAAATGAGCGTTCTGGATTATTTTAGCTCCAGTATATGTAACAACTCCAGCCATTTCCATTGAATACCACCTTGCACCCCTGCAACAAAATCATCTTATTTGTTAATTAACCATAAAATAGAAACAAAAGATGAGATTAAGTGAAGAGAACATACTTCCGCATGACATATCCGTAGAAAGAATTCAGAATACATTTGTGAGCGAGTTGTAGTGAATCATACAGAACCACCATGTCCTACAATATTGAATTTACATAACACCACTTATTACGGTATTATTTTGGAATATTAAAAAGAAACACATGCGGTAGAGATGAAGTTACTTGTGCTTCTTGGATCTTTATAGGATTTCCACTAGCTTTTGCTTCTGACAACTTCCCTTTCCATACTTTATTGAGCCCTTTGTATTCATATCTTCTATCACGAAAGCTTCGAACAACAAAATAACATCTTATAATTTCATAATATATACACATAAAATGAAAATTTTAACATAGGAATACAATAATGTTAAAGTTTATAAAGCAGACACAATTTAATTAAACGCTTACCTTCGAACAGTATCAACATAAAATGGGTTTTCACGCATGCATATCCCTGCTTCTCGAACTTCAGTGGTGGGCTTTTCAAGCACTCGCTTGAATGCCTATAGTGGGAGCAGAAAATGTTTTGAGTAACGGAAAATAAGCAAGTCAACTTGTTTTAGAAAACGCAAGGCACCCCCACAGTGTTTAGTTCTCAAAAGTCAAAGCAAGAATTTCTCAAACGCGAGGCGTTGCTCTATGTACAACCAAATAAGCTTTATGTACAACCAAAAGCCGCATCTCTCTCATCTTTTTACTATTTACATATCAAACCATTCATAATCTCTTCATCCTAGTTTGACCAACTTTGACCCACATGTACAACAAGTGCAAGCGCTGCCTCCAGTGTTTGAAACCTTTTTCTGCCTCATGCACGCGCGCTTTATAAAACCAAGCAGGTCAGGGGAGTTGGGTAACAGGTCAAACAGGTTTAAGTAAAAAAAAAGATTATTTTAATGCATGTCAAAGCAGGATTGACCGAAAAAACTCACTAGAAATTTTAGATTTATTTGAGAATAGCTTGTATGTCAAATATGATTATAAAAGCATATTTTTTTCAAAAAAAAAATTCAATATAGGAGATTTCATGCATAAAAAATCATCTTAAGTAAATGAGTCAAAACTGGCACCTCTAGTTGTAAATTGCAATAGATGCTATCATCTCGCATCTCACACATAATATGGTAAGGTTTCTGATGTACCTTTTGACAGTATTTCTTTAGACGTTCTTTCAGCTTCAACTGTTGGTCCACTTTAGGCAGATCAAGGAATGGCTTTGGTTGGAGCCCATCAACAAACTCAGATTCAATTTGCCTTTTAATATGATAGTAATCACTGATATCCGAAATTGAAATTAGTAAATTTCCATTATAGGCAAGTAGCATGTAAGGGTAGAGTAAATCAAGGTACCTTCTCTTTGCTGTGTATGTTTCTCCACGCCAAACCCATTCAAGATTCCTAAGACAATTTTTACCAGGACGGTTGAAATCACATGCGGTGCAAACCTCATCTGTAACTATTGATGGTGGCTAGCATTGCGCAACAGTACAGGATTTTTCAGTAAATAGTAAGTCATATCATAACATACAATTTAATTTCTTAAAAATGATTCATGTGCAAACCTGAAGTCTGTTTGTTAAAATAATGTTAGGATACATTGCAGCAACATCCAGATGATAAATAAGGGGACTTTCTTCTCGTATAGGTTCATCTCGTAATGCTACAAGCTGCACAAGGTAAAAAAATAAACCATAGCAGAGATAAAGTGGTGATATCTTTCAAAATGATTACAATGAATGCAAGTGTGCACTGTATATTTGAGACTTCAACTGACTAATATAATAAAAGTTTGGGCAATTAACTATTATTTTCTAGCCTCATCATAACAGAGAAGCAAAAGGAAAGAAAAGAAAGTTTCTGACTATACCTTCTCCATGATAGCATTTTTCACTTCATTGTAGTTTGAAACGTCTTCAAAATCCATCTTTCCCTCCACTGTAATAGCATAATGAAGGTCACGATCAAGATTTTCAATAAGTTGCTGGAAGCAGAGACATAAAACAAACTTTAATTAGTTAATATTTCATGCAAAAGTATCACATTCAAGTCTTTCACAGTTGCAGAACCTTGTATATTTTACTAAAAAGACAATATCTTCAACTTGTTTATTTGATGGATAAAGTAACAAGAATAATAATAACCACTGCAATGCAACCCCATTTGATAAGCTTCATAGATTCCAAGTTCCAAATAATTCTACTACTTGAGAGCATCAAGAAAGTGAAGAAAATATAGTGCAGCAGTGAAACAAGAAGTACCAAGTACTGTTGTAACTGAATCATAACTTGAAATAGAAATCCAAACAAACAAAAATTCCCCAATGGTACTGATGATGAGAACATGTTATACACAAAATAAAGATGGCAAGAGGGGTCACAGGTCAAAAATGTTCACGTTGAAACAGGGTCAAATTTTACCCATTCTTAAGTAAATGGGTCAAAATTAACATCTCTACTCCAGAAACAATTTAAACAGTGTGACTAGCAGATCGAAAGCATACCTCGAAGGCAGATGGATCAAGTTTAAAACTAGTTGGAAGGTCAGATCTGAAAACACCAGTTTCCAGGCACTCCACATGGCCACCAATGTATGTCTCACTCTCAAGAAGATGATTCTTATAAAACTTTTCCGGTTCAGCTTGGTGCTTATTAGGACATATAACATTTGCCTTGTATGCCTACATGCATATTGAAGAGCAAAACATTAGGTTATAATTTATAAAATACATGTAATAAAAAAGTAAAAATCCAAACCACACACCTGGACCATGAGAAGCATTTCACAAAGGGTCCCACTTCCTTTACGCAAGACTTCATCAGGAGTCATTGGTATTATAGTTGCAAGGGAGAATATAAAGGGATGAACATAAGTCATATACAAGTAGTATGTTGACACAGCATCAGATACTGAATAGGATGCCATCATCTGAAATAATAGAGTTTTCCAAATATGAACATATAAGAACCGTTTTAATTAACTTAAAAGTTCTTCACAAAAAAAAAATTGATATAAGGAATCATATTGATGATAACATGATCATTTCTACAATTTGTGTACCTGAGGCTTTTCCATTGCGAAACGAACCATATCTTCAGGATTTACCTCCAATGGATCATAACCCAGTTTGGCTTTTGTGACAGCCTGATATCATCATAAAGAAAGGTCTTTTACCGCCTAACAACATACATCTATATCCATGTAAATAATACATGAGTGAGTGAGTGTGTGTGCGTGTATGCAAGCAAACATACATACACAAATATACAGTGTATATATGTATGAAAACCATACAAGTCTTGTGATGTTCTAATAAATAAATAAATTGGTGATTTGACATTGAAATACTTCGCCTTTTGTTTAACATATATGATGATTGATCTTTTTGAGTTTAAAGGTTCCCAAAGTATTATTGATTTAGTAAGTTTTGTTAGTGTTAATCTTACTTAAGGTTTTCCAATGTTATAAGTCAGGTATTTGTGACCTTTCGTTGCTTGAATAATTTCGAAAGCCAATGTGTAACATATTTGGGTATTGAATTCAAATATCTACAAATGAAGAGAAAACATATGATAATAAAACAAAACAGTAAATCTGAATATGAACCTTCAAACCATGGCTCCCTTGAGGTAGATAACTATCACGCTTGACCCATGCAAAACAATCCAAATGACATGCAAATTTAGCACGACATTCACCTTGAATTTTGTCACACTGAAACCCTAGCTCCTGTAGGCGAAAAAGATTAAATAACTGCTAATGATGATAAGTAGATAAAACATTATCTTCAACTATAATAACAAAAGTGTGAGGCATACATCATTCATTCTCAGCCCATGATGAGCTGCCCTGCTTTCCAAGAACGGCCAATCAAAAAAATCTCCATTGTATGTGACATAAATACCAGGCTTCACCTCTCTCATATGAGAAAACCACAATTTAATCAGTTCTTCCTGCATGAAAACAGGATTGAATTGTTAAAACTAAAGAATAAAATTTATATGTGAAGGAATATTGAGAAATCACACCTCGTTCTTCACATTTGTCACTTTAAAGTGTCCTTCAAATTCAGGTTTTGGAGTATATTCCAGATCCTCTATATCTTCACCAACACACTGAAAGCAATTGCAAATTATCATACATATCTCCCTCAGAAAACAATAACAAGATAAAAAAAATGAACCTAAAGTATCACAAGGAATCAAAAGACAGTGATGTATTCACCTCTCTATTAATAATCAGGTATCCTCGACCATCAATCATGTATGAGATCATCATAACTAAATCATACTCTGCATCCGGAAATTTCAAAGGAAGCTTTGTGGTCTCTATATCAAATGCACAAACATGAACTTCAGCACGTTGGAGAAGGTCATGCCTCCTTTCTAAAGTAACTCCATCAGTTGACACATGAACATCATACCATAGGCCGGATCTTATATCTGCCAAGCATGATTTGGGAGTGAAAGAAAATGAGATCCACAATATTCACAAGTCAATTATATGAAATACAAGCACTTAGTATGAAATAAAAAGCATGCTTTTATGTAGGTATATATGTAGGTGATAGATATGCATATATATCACCATTGTCAATAGCAAAGCGGACATGGTAAGGCACGTCATACTCCCTTAGATCAGTAATGCAATCCATAAAATCTTGAATTTGCTCTTTCCTACAAACTCGAAAACAAAATCATGTCATAACTGGAGCAGTGGCTTATTTTAATCAGAAAACCAAAGATACAGCAACAGACACAAAAGTTCATATTGAAGTTCAAACCTTTTTCCTGCTGCATATATGGACTCGTATGCCTCTGCAGCATCAGACTTTTCTTTATTTCTTTCAACCACATGCATCAGGTCCCTCTTTACTTGCATCAGTTGTTGTACCGTGTCAAACGATATCTTTAAGTATGTTTTTTGTAGTCCAGAAAGATGGTTTTTCTGTCATTATAATAAAAAAAATTAACTACACAGTACACAGTTAAGTGTCGTAAGGATCACTAGGCACTAGTCGGCCGGTAGTGATTAATCAGATTGGGATTTTTACATCTAATACCCAGTTTTATATATATATATATATATACACGCACACATTTTTATGTGTAATTTTTTAGCAAGACAAGTTATAACCCCTCATCGGCTCAATTTATTAAGTAGAAAAGATTAATCACTGAAATTTACAAGGTTTGACTGGAAAATGGCCTGAAGTTAGCCTCTGACTGGTCGGTAGGACTACCTAACGCAGCAGTTGACCGTCTAACGATTAATTGGCAGATTAGAGGAAAATTACTCTGTGAACCTCCGACTAATGATTAATCGGCAACTAATCGGATGCTAGTAGGGATTTTTACAACCATAAGACAGTTTGACAATATAATTCGGCAATTTGAACCCTAACATAATGACTTACAAGATCAAGGTCCTCTTTGTCCACTATTTCAATATCTGCAATTTGCCCTTGGTATCGTCTCCTTAAATATGCATCAACATCCATTTCCATCTTATCCTAAAAGTTTCAATAGCAAAAACTTCAGTACAGTCATAAAAAAAACAGCATATAAACCTATAAACACAAATTAATCCAATCTCGATATACACATACCTTTGTAGCAGCATAGAAATAAGGTCTAAACTTATACTTCACTTTAAACGTAGAACCATCCTTAAATAAATAAATAACAAAACAAATCAATTCCAAATTCTAAACCTAATAATAATAATAATAATAATAATAATAATAATAATAAGTTTACCTGACAAACAAAATACAGATCGACACAGCTATAGACGTTATGAGTATCCTGGTCCTCCCAAGACGACTACACAAAACCGAAATCAATAAACAAATTCTAACAAAAACATCAATTAAATTAGGTTTTAAGGCAATAAAACTGTAATATAACTGAAAAACACTTACAGAGGTGAATGAAAGTAGCCAACCGAGACGTTTATCGCCTTCAGTGAAGACATCGAAACCGAACTTAGACTCGAGCTTTTCGTCGGCAGAGAGGATGAGCTTCTGCTTCTTGGAGATCTTTGTGTCTCTTCGATCGCCTCTTCTTCGATTATCGTCCTTCATTGGTTGCTGCAGAACTGTTGGATTATTATTGTGGATGGATCTGTGACTGACTGACTGACTGAATGGATTGAAATGGAAACCCTTGGAAAAATAATAATTTGGGAGGCGGGGAGAATGTTTTCCCGCTCTTTTGGTTTTGGAGGGTGTTTTGGTCATTTCATGTTGGTGGTAGAGGGAGAAAACGGTAAAGTTGCTTATCAACCGGACCAGCCGCGTAGTGGTACTTAGGGATGAGCTCGGGACGGGATCGGTACCGAACCGATCCCGACAATACCGATACCGAAAAGTCCAAAAACCCAATACCGATCCCGATACCGAACACATACGGTACGGTATCGGTTCGGTATCGGTTCGGTACCGGTATGGTATCGGTATTTTGCCTTAAAATACCGATACCGTACCGATCCCGTACCGATACCGATCCCGAAACCCCTCGGTTCGGTATCGGTTCGGTACGGTATCGGGATCGGGACGAGACGGGATCGGTATTCGGGCTTGAATGCTCATCCCTAGTGGTACTGGACTACTGGCACCAGACCCGATTGACAATGTGTGTCATTGTGTTTTTTTAACTCGTCCATTGTGTTTTTTTTTATTTCTGGTCAGTGGCGGAGCTCTTTAGGGGCGGGGAGGGCGGCCGACACCCCCCGAATTTTCGCTCAGAAGTTCTGATTATATAGTATTCATATAGAATTTTTTTGTTATATACGGTTTCGACCCCCCGAACAAGGGCGAATCATCCATGGGGCCCGGGGTCCCCCCCCCCCCCCCCCCCCGTTTTTTGACGCAGCGGTAAAAATTTACGATTTTCGTAGGTAAATTGAGTCCGGCCTCCGCCGATTTGATCTTCTGGCCTCTACCGATCGGAAAAAATTAAGTCTGGCCTCCGCCGATGTAATCTTCAAGCTTCGCCACTGCCCACGAAACTAGTGATTTCCGACCCCCCGAAGTTTCGGGTCAAGCTTCGCCACTAGTTCTGATTATTACTTTTTGTTGGGGATTGTTTTTTCCTGGAGATGGTGGATTTTTTGTCCATTGCGTTTTTTTTTTCTATTCGTTGTGGTTTTTTTTTTCTACATGACAAAAAACCCACTAAAAGTATCTTTTTTCGTCTTTTGTATAGCATAATGCTACTCGTTGGAAACATAATGAAATGATCGTTATTTATTTTTTTGAAAGAACTTTATGGATATTTTTTTCTTTGTAAGAGGACTTTATGGATATTTAAAAAAAATAACGTATAAAAAAATTATGGATATTTAAAAAACGGAGGAACATACACATGCATACGCAAGGCAGATGATACGGATCCGGATACACTTGAAGAACCTCCCGGCCCTAGTCATACAAGTGTTGGGCCGGTTATAATTTGTGGCTAGCATTGGACCATCAAGTTATTATCAAGACCCATTCCAACCATCTTTTATTTTAAGTATTATTTAAATTTTGGAACTTTATCTTTTCCTTAAATTGTTGGAATCTTCTCTATGTTTATCTCTTTAGTTTTTCTATTTAAGTTTGTAATCAAAGGTTGGAATGTTATGCAAGTTATTTCAAAGAAAGATTGTTCTTCTCTTATTTTCGAACAAGTTCTTGTTCGAGTTCTCCTTTCGGTTGACCGAAGGAGGTTTATCCATCCAAGCAAGGGTTTCTAGCTTCCACTAATACGAATCTGTATCAAGTGGTATCAGTAGCTTCAGGTTCGTCAGGATGTCCAATTTCAGGAAAGATCGTCAACCGCTCCACATATTCACCGCCAGAGGCAGTGGTCCGAAACAACATGATCCTCGTGACATCGAGATTGAGCGATTGCAACAACGGATTCGTGAACTCAAATTCAACCAACAACCAGGATTTGATAGGTACGATCCCTATGATCATTTAGCAACCGAATCCGTCCTCTGGGACGACGACGAGGAGGAACGGTTCCACAATGTTTTTGCTCGCCCACCCCGTCGACAATAAACACCACCACCACCCCCTGTTGACCCTATCCGAGCCATCGGCATTCGCCCCAAAATTCCAGAATTTGAGGGGCAGATGCAGCCGGATGATTTTATTGATTGGCTAGTAGGAGGATGATTTTATTGATTGGCTCCATACCGTCGAACGCATATTTGATCTCCGCCAAGTCCCCGACAACCTAAAGGTAAAACTCGTAGCTATTCGTTTATGTGAATATGCTTCTTTATGGTAGGAACATGTCCAGAACCAACGTTATCGGGAGGGAAAACACAAGGTTGAAACATGGGAAAAGATGAAACGCTTGATGCGTTCGAAGTTTGTCCCCGTAAACCATAAACAAGAATCGTTTCTAGACTACCACAACTTTAAGCAACCTACTCTTCCTGTTGAGGAATTTATCATCAAGTTTGATCAATTACGCATGCGGTGCGGTATTGAAGAAGATAAGGAACAAATTATCGCCCGTTTCTTGGGGGCCCTACGTCCGAACATAGCGGATGTTGTTATGTTGCAACAATATTGTTTTTTTTTCTGATGTGCGCAGGTTAGCTCAAAGAGTGGAGCGTCAGTTCGCGGCCAAACCCAAAGCCACCACTCGGTTCTCTTCATACAAGTCGACAACTTCAACGTCTCAAACACGAGTCGACAACCCGAAACAGGACTCCACCTTACCCCCACAGCAGCTGGCAACACCTGGGAACATCACGACCCGCTGCTACAAATGTCACGGAATTGATCACGTAAAGCGAGAATGCCCTAACAAGCTAGTGGTCGTACTCATTGAAGACACTGTCCCGAACTATGATACCAAACCATAAAATGATTCGGATGAACCATCAGAGGTACTTTATCCTGATCGTGGCGAGGCACTTGTTATTCGCCGGATTCTAAGCACTAGTGTTCCTGATACAAGCGACAGCACGACATGGCTTCGTAACAATATTTTTTCACACAAAGTGCATGTCCAAAGGGAAAGCTTGTACCGTTATTATCGATGGGAGGGGGTTGTGAAAACACTGTTAGTCAGTCAATAGTTGATAAGCTCAATTTACCAACACAAGATCACCCAGAATCGTATCAACTTACGTGGCTGAATAAGGGTAACTTGATTAAAGTCACTCACCGTTGCCTTATGCAGTTCTCGATTGGTAATAAGTATTCGTATGAAATTTGGTGTGAAGTCCTACCTATGGATGCATGTCATATCCGTTTGGGCCGCCCATGGCAGTACGATTGCCGCAGGAGACATGATGGCTTCAGGAACACATACACATTCAAAAAAGATGGTGTCAACATTACCCTTGCTCCTTATGATCCGAGGCAGGACGGGCCTCAGTCCATGTTAATCACTAAGTCTGAATTTTCGGTTTTGGCACGGTCCCTACAACCACAACTTATCTTTAGGTTATTGATTGCTCAATAAAACCCAGAGGCGCCGCAGGTTCCATCGGAAGTGATACCCTTATTGTCCGAGTTTAGCGATGTGTTTCCAGACGAAATACCCGCAGGTCTTCCTCTTGTTTGTGACATCCAACACTGCATTGACTTCTTACCATGCGCAAGCATCCCAAACAAGCCCGCTTATCGTATGAACTCGAAAGAATTCACCGAGTTACAACGCCAGGTCACCAAACTTCTTGAAAAGGGTCTTATTCGGGAAAGCATCAGCCCATGCGTGGTACCCGCACTCTTAGCTCATAAACCTAATGGGACTTTTCGCACATGTGTTGATAGCAGGGTCGTTAACAAAATTACAATCAAATATCGATTTCCAATCCCCAGGTTTGACGATTTACTAGATCATTTGCATGGCGCACAAGTCTTTTCTAAAATCGACCTGCGTAGTGGGTACCATCAGATACGTATGCGGCCCAAGGACGAGTGGAAGACGGCTTTTAAAACTAGAGACGGTTTGTACAAGTGGATGGTTATGCCGTTTGGATTGTCGAATGCACCGAGCACTTTCATGCGATTATGAATCACATCTTTAAGCCGTTTATAGGTAAGTGCGTCGTCGTTTATTTTGATGACATCTTGGTTTATAGTTCGGATGTGGCACACCATTTATCACACTTGCGATATATTTTCATGGTACTTCGTGATCAGAAGCTTTATGCCAATGGAAAGAAATGTCATTTTTAACTTTGGAGGTGCTTTTCTTGGGCTACTTGATTTCGGGCTCTGACATTCGCATGGACGACTCAAAGATCTCGGCCATAATAACTTGGCCGACCCCAACGTCCCTCCACGATGTTCGTAGTTTTCATGGGCTGGCATTTTTTTACCGCAGGTTCATCAAGAATTTTAGTTATATTGCCGTCCCCATTACCGAATGTTTAAAAAGTAGTAAATTTGTGTGGTCTCCTACGGCACAATCATCGTCTGGCGCCTTAAAGTTGGCGGTTACACAGGTCCTGGTTTAAGGACTCCCCAATTTTCTACACGTTTTTTAGGTTGAATGTGATGCGTCCGGCTTGGGCATCGGAGGTGTACCCAGCCAACAACACCGTCCGATTGCATTTTTAGTGAAAAACTGAGTGACACGAGGCGCCACTATAGTACGTACGATAAAGAATTCAATGCCATCGTTCGTAGTCTTGAATATTGGTGACATTACTTGCTCCCCAATGAATTCATCCTTTATTCGGATCATCAGGCCCTCAAGTTCATTCATGGGCAAGCAAAGTTGAACCCAATACATGCTAAGTGGGTTGAGACCTTACAAGACTTTTCTTTTGTTATTCGTCACAAGGCCGATTCGGCAAATTCTGTAGCCGACGTGTTGAGCCGTCACCCAACTCTGACTACGGTTATGTCCTTTGACGTCGTGGGTTTTCACTTCTTTTTGAACCTTTATCAAGACAATCCGGACTTTAGTAGCGTTTGGATGAAGACTAAAGATGGGCGTACAAGTGTCTCTTTCGAAAGGAGGGCTTGCTGTATCAGGGAACTCGGTTATGCGTTCCTCTTTCGTCTTTTCGGTAAGCTATCGTATTGGAATGCCACCAAGGCGCGTTAGCAGGACATTTTGGACAGGATAAAACTGTTGCACTTGTTTGAAATCGTTTTTATTGGCCGAAGCTGTCCAAAGAGGTTTTGAAAATTCTGGCTTGTCGCATTTGTCATATTGTTAAAACCTGTCAGACTAACCAAGGCCTTTACACTCCTTTACCTACGCCGGTTCGCCCCTGGGAGGATGTTAGTCTTGATTTGTGTTAGGTTTGCCGCTAACTCAGCGCAAAAAGGATTCCATCATGGTTGTGGTGGATCGCTTCTCCAAGATGGTACATTTTGTTTCGTGTGTTAAAACGTACGATGCTTCCCAAGTAGCGCCTCTTTATTTCGCGGAGATTGTTCGGTTGCATGGGGTTCCGAAAACGATTACCTCCAATCGGGATGTCAAGTTTGTTAGCCATTTTTGGCGCACGTTGGGGCGCAAAACTGCAGTTTAGTAGTTCACACCATCCTCAAATGGATGGTCAAATAGAAGTTACTAATAAAAGCTTGGGTAATCTAGTTAGAAGCCTTGTTGGAGATAATCCGAAACAGTGGGATCTAGCCTTACCACAGGCCAAGTTCGCTTATAATCGGTCAAATCATAGTTCTACGGGTCGTTGTCCTTTTTTCGTTGTCTATGGTCGAAACCCTTTTACCCCACTTGACCTGGCACCGTTTCCCGAGCTTGAGTACTTTAGCGCAGAGGGAAATGAGCAGGCAAACCAAATAAAGTTACTACTCGAGTAGGTTCGTGAGAAGATTGTTAAGTACAACTTGTAATATCAGGCACGCGCCAACCAACATCGGAAGAAGGTGGTTTTTAATGAAGGTGATTTTTTTGGCTTGTTCTAACATTTTAAGTTTTTTCTGACATTTAAAAATTTCGAATCCTTCAAACTTTTTTCTTTAACACTATATATTGATAAAAAAAAAAGTTATTAAGCAATCCTCGATTTCTTAGTATTTTGTTTGAGTATCACTTTTTTGTCCATACAAATTTAAGAGGCTAAAAAGGAGATTCAATATTTGAAAAAAAAAATGGATTTTTGTCCGGATTTACTTATAATATTTCTTTGTGCGTTTGATTTATAAAATTGATGGTTAAAACAATTTTTTTTTTTTAATTTCTGTTTTGCCTATAGATAATGATCTATGTTCAGATAGATAATCATTGTCACTAAGCTGATGCATTCGTTTCTGGACTGCCTTAACTCCGCCACTCTATTCATTGGTAGCTCGGTTAGCTGCATTCACGAATATGGTCACCCTCTCATGTAATTTTAAGACTGTCCCCTATCATGATAGTGACAATCAAATTTATCTTATTATTGTTTACCGAAAGACCAAACTGAACCGAATCGAGAAAGTTTTGCATATAGCGACAGTCAACTTACTCTAGAAAATTCCGTCCCATGAAAAAAAAATCTTGGGTCCGTCTCACATTAAAAAATAAGATTAATAGACTACCCTTCCACCAATTATAGTATACTACATTTATCAACACACTAATGCATGAATTCCTGCCTCATGGTTTCCACTTTCACTTGTATAACTTCATGCAACTTCCATCACTAAACTCTAAGCATCTGTTTGTCGTTCTCTGTATCACTATTTTCAGGCGGATTGACATTATTTCTGCTTAAAACTTTACTATTTAAATATAAGGATATCTGTAAAGGCAAAAATGGAAAATCAAAATTTTGTAGAAATAAGGCGCAACAGATTTTATAATGTAGTTTTCTAATCATCCTAATTCCTAAGCCAAACGAATTGGAAAACTTATTGAATCACGTGAGTCGCTTATGAAGTAATAGTGATGAAACCACCTTTGTTGCATTTAAGTGTCTGGATGAAGAGTTGATAGTATCAAGAGGCTCATCTTTGTATCAAGCAAAAAAATCAGACCGTTTAAGTTCTTCATAAACCGCAACATTTATAGAAAAACAAAACTGTGAAATCTAACATGCTGAGATTACAACTCACGACCCCAAACGGGTACTGTAGCATTTCCTATGAATACAAAAATGTAGATGGTAAATGCTCGTAGCCCAGCCTCGAGAAAAACCTTGTATGGTATAGATGAACACCAAAAACATGGAATCTACATATATATATATATGTTGATGACTTATCAACCACTTGCTGAGTCATCTTCACTGTCATCACTAGCATCACTGCACCCATTCAAAGACAATCGGTCAGAACAAATAACGCAAGGAATACAACTAAATTGTCGCAAGTCGTATTGTCTTTTTAACAGGGCAAATGTCAGATGTGTACGATAACAATTAGAGTTACAAGCATTTGTTATGATCCAAATTTAAATACACTGTACCTAAATTCAGAAAGCTTTGATATTCGCCTTGCATCTAAGCCAGTAATATATTTTTGTGCTGCTTGAACATTTTCTGTCCCTGAATGATATAAAAAGATATATCAGAATAGAACACTAGGAACCACAAGGTAAAATAAAAGAGGATTTAGGTTGTCTTTTATCTAAAAATTTTATGGAGTTCAAATAGGTCAAACGGGTTAAATTTATCCACGGTCCATTTAGTTGCATACGTCACTACGTCATTATTCTTTAATTCAGAGATCTAGATTAATACTGCAAACAATGTACATTTCTTTTTATTATAATTTTTTTTGAAAGGCGTAATTCAATGGTGAAATCCTAGTCCTAACAACCTCCGGGTCACAAGTTCGAGTCCCCCCACACGCCGGGCACTTTCAACCTTAATAGGTATGATTTTTCGATGGACGAGAATCTAACTTGTAAGCAACCCTGGGCGGGAACCCTCTAAATAGGTAAACCCTCCCACCTCAAACCAACTGGACTGGAGATCATCGGCGTTTTATTATAATTATTAATAGCACATTCATCATATAAAACCACTAAAAAGTAAACGAAAACGTTGGCACATTCCGATTCGTTTTAAAATCGGCACATTTCAAGCAGCGCATGTTTTGTCCCGTTGAAACTTTACCTGACCAACCAACAAAGTAACATAATATTCACCTTTTGTTAACTGAAGGGCATGCAGAGCACATCTTTCAGCTGCAAGCCTTACGGGTGTGCTTCCATCTTTTAAACATTCAGCAAGCACAGGACCGTACACTGTAACATGGACCATTATTGCTGTAGGATTTTCCTGCAATGAAACCTTTTAGTGTTAAACTCATTCTTTAAATAACAAATTATTATTCGAAAAAAAGTATGAAATTAAAAAAAATATATATATACTTTGGCAGCTGCTTTAAGTGCAAACAATGCCCTCCTCCTGACTTCACTGGACTCGTCCTGCATGGCAGACGCAATGGACACAATAGTGCCCTTGTGTGCATTTGCATTGGAAGGGTCATTCTGAACTTGATGAATTAGAAGCCTTCCTAACGCTTTAGTTGACGTTTCACGAACAGGGAACTACATAAAAAGGTTCAGAAATTGTGTTAAATTTACATCTCATAAAATTGATTAGAGGTGGAAGTTTTCACCCATTTTCTAATAACCAAATCAAATATCTCGAACGGGTCAACACTTGAAACAAAAAAAAGAGTAATATTTATTACACAAATGTTAAAATCCCCTGAACGAATCAGACTGCTAAAATAAAATAGCATTATAATCACGCTTTACACCATCAACATTTTCATGTAGACCAACCTAGCCCGAACAAAAAAAGAACCATTTATGACCCAAACCCGTTATGAGTGACAGCTCCGTTAGACCCGTTACCCAACCCTACTATTTAACCACCTATAATAAGTACGGAAACGTGACAAAACCTTTTCATCCTTCAAGTTAGTTTTGAGGCAGTCAGCAACCACTGTAACTGATGAAGATGCTGATATCATCGTAGGAATATGCCTTAGCATTGATGAGATAGTAAGGAGTGCACCATGCCTAGCAAACCAGCTAGCAGATGAAGCATTGTCTGTAAGTTCCTCAAGTAATTCAAATATTTGATCATCTTCCAAATGCTGCAATTAATTTAAAAGAAAAAGTTAAAAGAGACTGCAGAAACCAATGAAAATGAAAGACATATAGTAGGAAATTCAGAAAAGTATACGACTTTAGAACATATAGAAAATATAGAAAATATATTTACTCATTTAACTTATATAAACTTCAAGGGTCAAGTTATTCTACACAGTGTAACAAAAATGAGAAGGGTGAGAAGGATACAAACAACACAATAGATCATGAAATATGACACAATGAGCCACAAAATATAACACAATGAATTGAAAAAATGACATAATGATGAAAATAAGAAAAAGACACAATGGTACATAAAAGACACAATGATATAACGCATATTCTAAAACCTACAAGCTAAAACCCCAAAAATCGAAGACCTAAAAACTAACGTCGTAGGGTTCGATAAGACGGTTCCAACGCCACTTGAATGAGTTCAATCGACTTGAATGAGTTCAATCGGAGTCCGTTTGATACCCTTCCTACGACTTACTATTTTTCTCAGTGTGTATTTTATCCTAACCCAAACTTCAAAACACAAAATCACAAGAGCTAGAGATGACAATTCCAACCAATTTACTTAATCATGGGTGAATTTGGTTTACACTATTTCTAAAACCACCCAAAGTGCAATTTTAACCCATAAACCTTCTAAATCATTTTACGTGAAAAGTAGACTATGAATGAGAACCTTTGTAATCATCTCTGACACACAACATAAAGTCATAAACATTAAAAAAAAAAATCTGAGTCAACCTGTACATTTTGTCATATATATCCAGAGCTTAATAAACATGAATAGGTGATTTTGGTAAGCAATTAAGAAAGAACCTAACCTCAGATAGAATGCCCAAAATTCTTGCTGAAGAACCTCGTATCTGGTCATCATCATTGTATATCAACTCCTTCAAATAATCAAAGACACGGGTCTTGACGGGAGCACTAACACTCTTCCCGGCATGCTTGATAACACCTTTTAAGGCCGCCAATATTGCCTCACGGACCCCACCTTCAGATGCCTATTAACATGTAAAATTAACAATGTTAGACCATCCAAAAGCTATCAGCAACACAAGATAAAAAAAACATAAACATACACACGCATAACCTGCAGGTTAGATAGAAGATCGCCAACCAGAGGATCAACCCTGGTACTTAGTGCACTAAGCTTCCCAAGTGCTGAGGCAGCACTTGAACGGACAGTCCTGCAATGGTGTTAATATAGTAAACCTAACGAGAATGGCAATTAAAATGACAAAATCAACAAAAGAGATCATACCTTGTGCTGTCTTGCAAGCATTTGACAAAGGTGGTTTGTAGCTGTGGAAGAAAAGGTTTCAGAGCAATCCCACCCTTCCCTATTATGATGGTCAAAGTTGACAAAATAGCACTTTTCACTTGCCATGGGAATCGATCACCTATAATTCGAATCAATGGCCTGGAATGATCACAGTAAAACACACAAATCAAGAAAAGGAAAAGCGCATACATAGGGAAAAAATTTAAGACGACATGCCTCGCAAATAAATAAATTATTAACTAAAAAGGAAACAACAAAGAGAGTTTCAATTCGTGTTGTATATTTACAAGACACAGATAAAGTTTGTAAAGAAAACAACAAAGAGAAAGTTTCAATTCGTGTTGTATTTTTATAAGACACAAATAGTCAGTTTAAATGCTATAACTATACATCATTTTATTTAGAAATATATTAATAATAATAATAATACTTAAAAAGTACAATAATACATTAACTTGGAAACAAGGCGCATTACTTACCCTGTAATTGGGATAACAAACTCCTTCAGTGCTTTTTCACTTGTTACTTCAATTAATTCTCCAAGACCTTGGGCAGCCTGTTCTCTTAGTTCTGCCGACCCACTTATCAGACCCTGAAGGATAACAATCAAGCAAGGATGTATAATTCCAGATTTATTTAAATGATAGATTCATTGGGCTAAGCATTCAGTCAAACAACAACCGTACCCAGTAAATCCCACAAATAGCAAAGCTATTGGTAGGGTTTAGGGAGGGTGGGATGTAGACAGACCTTACCTCTAGCCGTATGGATAGAGAGGTTGCTTCCAAAGAGACCCCCGGCTCAAAACAAAAGAGATATAGCAATAGAATCAACCAGTACCAAAACAAGTGGGGACAACATAGTAAAATAGAAACAATTATAATATTATAAAAGCAAGAAATATGTGTGTGTGCGTATATGATAGATACACACACAAGCCGGTAATCACATGCATAGTCCACCTAAAAAGTACAAAATATGAACCAATAAGAGGAAAACTCAGGTCCTAAGTAAATGTCCTTAACCTTAATCCTACGTCACCACGAACTCCTATCTTGGACCATGTCCCCAGAAAGGTGAACTCTAGCAAATCTTGCCTAATCCCCCATCCCAAGTCACTTGTTTGGGCCTTCCTCTATACAAAGAGTTACCACTACTCTTAAGCATTCAGTCAAACAAAGACCAAATAAGCAAAACTAAACTGAAGTTGGGCCAAATATAGAACACAAAAATAGTTAAGGTTGTCATTGTCAAATGTTTCACATGTGCTTGTGCTAACGATAGTTAACTCATATTTATCACAAGTAACTCAAAGTCATGATGGTCTTTCCTTACATAGATCATAAGCAATACAATGTATATTTTGTGAAGATTATGGAAGATACTTTTGTTGATCTTGAGAAATGTACTTCATAGTTTATGCATTTTACTTCTCTTACATTTATAAAAAATTTGATGTCTATTGTGCATCAATCACTGTTATAGTAAAAGCGACTTATAAATGTTTGCTTCCAACTAAGCTAACAGAGAGATAGAAGGAGTACCTGAAGAAAGATGGGAAGCAATGGCTGAAGAGCTTTTGGCAGACAAAAACCGGGGATAACAATGGGTCCACCCTGCATATTCATCAACAGACAATTAGTGTTAAAAGTAAAAGTATAGCAAAGCAGAAACGCGTTAATAAAATGTTAAAAGGGGAGGTGATTATGTTTTATCCCATAAGTATCTTTTAAGAAAAAACTCCTACTAAAAAACTATTACTTTTGAAATCATATTTGACACACCAATCACTTGATAAAAGAGCAATATGCCAGGAAAAGTTCATAAAGATCCCAAATTTGACAATGTTGGGTGGAGGAATTTCGCTATTGTCAAAAGGAGTTAAATTTCATTTTTCTGACAAACATAAAAGACTTGTAAATTAATTCATGACAAATATAGAAGTGAGTTCAATATTTGACAAATTTGCGACAAAAACTTCCCCTACAACATCTAAAAAAGATTGCTTAGAAATAGCAAAAATGTTGTAATCATATTTGTAATACAAATCATTTAGAAAAAAATTAGGACAAAAAGCTTGTAAGGGCCCAACCCGACACAACAATCTCTGCTAAATTAAACGTTTCAGCCAAATCAGCTTTGACTTGTTACCCAATCCGCGGAAAAAAAGAACATGCATATGCTAGCAACAAGACAAACATATTTTCACCTTCTTCTTTCTACGTTCCTTGTCTCTACATGTAGAAACAGCGTCACGAACTAATTTTATATATGATGGGAGATTTTCTTTAGGTACTGAACCAACAACTCTTGAAAGTGCTTCCCAGGCCGCCTGTGATATATAGTATATTATAAGATACATAAATAACATTATGACAAGAAATGATAAGTTTAAAAAAAATTACCGATACAGTAGCAGAATCTGAGTCACTCAGTAAGATGATGAGTGTGGACATCATATTTGGTGCTTCATCCACCAGATACAGTTTACTATTTTTGAAGAAATAACCAATTAAATATGCAGAACTACACCTAGTTGAAGCCTGCAAGTTGTAACAGCATTGTGAGAAAGAAAATAGACATAACATAGCCCGGTCAATGGGTCAGGCTTTGAATAAAAATTGATCAAATCCATTTACAAGATCCAACAGATGATCCCTAAACCCAAAATTTGAGATCCAAAATTTAAAAAAGACCATTTAGGCAAATGAAAAAGTGGTACCTCCATGATCCATTCAGTCATTATCTTTCTCATTTTATAAACGTCTCCACGCACTCAATATTAATGCTTTTATATTGACCCATTTTCTAAATCATTAGTTATATGATGACAGATTTTTATACAGTTTAAGGTCAAAAAGGTATAATTCAATATATATCAGGATTAGTTTAACAGCCAGCCAATACCTCATTATCCCCAACTCCTTTAAGAAGCTCTGATATCAAGTATTCAATCCCTTCATCATCAATGACCAACACCACAGTTTCTGCAGCCTTCTTTGCAAGATTTTGGACATCCTATAATGTGTATAAAACACGAATTAAGAAAGCGCTATTATTAATATGTTAATATAAAATTGAAAGATAATATACAAAACAGCAACTGCCTTGGCATCATACCACATGATCATCATCTCCCATTGCAGAGAGCAAAGCAGGAAGAACTGTTGACAGATGAGCATTCAAACCAGCACCTGCCACCTCAGCAACAGCTCCCAGAGCATGTGCATTAAATGCACTGGAAAGCATGTTTCCACTAACAATTAGCATCATAAACCGAAGTGCCTAAAAAAATAAATGGATTCAAGGGTGCATACGAGAGTGGGAGATGCACAAGCTTTGGCAGTATATGAGGCAACACAGCTACAGTCCTGACACTGTATAACGTGATAATTTTAGTATTTGATAAGTGTTTATACAAATGATCAAGATACTATATATATAGTGGCACTGTGTCGTTTCTTAATACCTCAGAATTTGTTTTAGACCATCAAGGGCAGTATCCGCCATGTCATCATCTTCCAAAGCATGAAGAAGAGTTGGGACAATTTCATCAATTGCTTGCATTCCAGCACTCTACAGACATATAAAGGATATAACAAGTAAGCACAAGGGAATGTGTTATAACTAAAAAGGTAAGGGTAAAGGAACTACGAAAAGGTCAATTTGAGTTATGTTTTACTAATTGGTCACACAAGCTAAATATAGAAAAGCTAACTTATTTTCATAATAATATTTGGAACACTATTTATATGTTTAAAAAAAACATGGACAAAAAACCAGTCTACCAGTTTGACCTGTAACCTAACCCGCCTGACCCGCCTTTTTTGGCAGATATATAAAGTAGAGTACCTTATACAGAGTACTAAATGCAGCCCCAGCAGCTTCACGGACCTCAACCATGCTGTAGAAGAAATTAATATAACACATAAATAATCAATCAAAATCATACAAAAAACATAACTAACAAAAAGACTTCAAAAAACTAAACGTACCTATCACAAAGAGCTGTACGGATGGTGGGGATGAGCTCATCCATGAAACTTAGTAATTGGTTTCTACCAGCACTAGCCATCACTTCACTTAAACCAGTGCAGACACCCTGTAAATACAAGCAATACACTAGTTAATAAAAATTAACTTTCAAGAAATAGATCACAGGGATAAAAGAGTAAAATACTTGTCTTCTGCTAGAATCAGGGTCCTTCAAGCCTTGAGACAAAATAGGAATAACCATAGGAAGAACTCTCTCCCCAAGCTTCCTAACAAGCTCACCCAATGCCCGTCCAGCAGCCTTTAATAAATAGCAAACAATTCAGCTTCCAAAACGTGTGTATATATAATCTAAGGCTCAAACCTTAATACACATATAACAAAAACAAAAGACCTGTCGCCTTTCAGAGGACGGTGATGCAAGAGAAATGATGAGTGTATTCATTAAAACTGGCATTATCTCCTTTAATGTTTTAGGTGTATTTACAACTATAGTCTTCCATACATGTAAGGCAGCCTGCAAAAGACCACATTGGCACAAACAGCTACATATTAGACACCCTAAATTTCATATTGGGCCCATTTCCTTATGAGTGGTTGATTTGTTTTTTGTCCGCATCCCGTCAAACGGGAAAATTTAGAAAAGATGCTTCCTCCATCCCATAATTACAAAAAAAAAAAAAAAAAAAAAGATATAATCTTACCTGCAATTTTAGTTAATACGAAAAATTTACCCTTAACGCATTTAGAATACCAATAATATTTTTAATAAAGGTAACTATAAGTAAAATAGAGAATTAGTATATAATAAGAAACTCATTTAAAGTTGAAATTATATTAAGAGAAACTAAGATAGTAATGTGTGTAGCAAGAAGTCAAACTTTTGATGACGTGGACTGCGTATGTGGCAAATATGTCAAAGTATTGATGACATGGACCGCTTATGTGGCAGAATTTTTATGATGTGAACTGCTTATGTGGCAGTCCACGTCAACAAAAAATATTTGGGTTAACTTTCAGTTAGTATAGGATCGCTGAAGGAAAATATGTTCAAAGTTGGGATTATTAAAATCCAATTTTCATTAAAAAAAAACAGTAAATTTTAAACAGAGCTTATGGGTAGATACAACCTGCAAAAGTGTAAAACTTACTAATAGTATGATTCTTTGTGATCATATTTGAAAAACCATATGTATTTTAAATCATATTTCAACCTTTCAGGTAAATACAACCTAACTTGTTTGGACCCCTTAATGGAACAGCAAACATGTATTAATGACTGAAATAATTTGAACTTAACTATTTATTTAAAAAACAAGTAAAAATAATTAAACAAAAAGTTTTCGGCTTTTTTGGTCAAACTGACCTGCCAATTTAGACATGTTACCCAACCCAACCGAACAGCGGATTCGGCCAACGCTATCCGTACATAATTGCATACCTGGCGAACTGAAAGGCTGACATCTGTCCGGACCATATAAAGTGCAGCCAGCACTTCATTACGTTTATCTTTGCCAAGTACTTCAATAATTGCACGTCCTTGTGCTTCGGTACTTGCACCTTCATCATCACTTCCACCCTCAAGTAGTGCTTTTCCAGAAGTACCAGCAACCTTAACAAAACAAACTTTAATTAAACAAAATTATACGTTATAAAAATGATACACAATCAATCCCATACCCAGTGAAATCCCACGAATAGAGAACTATTGGTAGGGTCTGGAGAGGGTGAGATGTAGACAGACCTTACCTCTATCCCTGAGAATAGAGAGGCTGCTTCCAAAGAGACCCTCGGCTCAAAAATAATAAAAATGATACACAAATACGAGGATAATGTACCTTGAATAAGAGATCACCCAAAAGTTCCACAGAACTTTGACGGATTCGCCAATTATCATTAAATATTCCGTCTTCTACAGCTGGAAGAAGTAAAGGCAAAGACCTGGCCAAAGAACGAGAAAAAATAATAAATAAATAAGCAAAGACTTAGAATTGTGTTAAAAGCCACCAACTTCATGTGAATCAACAAACTTACGTAATAGCATAATGCTCCACAAGTATGTGACCTGCACCAAGTGCAGCCTCACGTACAGATTCATTTTCATCCGCAAGACCTGATTGCAAATGTTAAATGTATTATGAAAAGAACATTAAAACGAAAAAAACCTAAATAAGAAATATTTAAAGAAGCACTCTCACACAGAGAAAGACCGAACAAAAGATTAAAGGTGGAAAGTTTGACTAACCTATGAATGGGTCAATTATGATGTGCTTTATCTCAAAATGTCAAAATATGGGGGGAAATAGCTGAAGGGGAACACGACCAAATGGCTCTATTTGTTACACATACAACCTCATCAATCATATTATTCACTCATTAACATTGTTCTAAAAAAATATTGTTTTCGTCATCATATTTTACAAAAGTATTAAACATGTCATCAAGTGTTTGCGGGACAACCAAATCCTACCTGTTTTGACCAGAACGAAAGAATGACCCATTTCAACCAAAACACATTTTGACCCATCACTCAATCCACCCAAACCGTTCAAAGATGATAAGTTGTCTCCCTCAATTAAAAATACACTGAAGTGAGTTGTCTCTTAAATTGATACTTACCATCTAAGATGGATGGTAGCACTTGCTGCAAGTAGTTTTGGAACTGTACACCTAATGATCTTGGCAGATACTACAAGAAAAATAACTACATGAGTTCCCAGCTAGCAAACATACAGCTAACGTACAAAACTGAATGAAACTGGCAATTTAAAGAAACTGACTCACCTTGAAAAGTGTCAAATAACCATCACGTACAGGGGCCTTTGGATGAGAGCAATTACGTATGATGTCAGGAAGAAGGTTCTCAAAATACTCTGTTCCAAGAGCAGCCACAACCTAGAAAAAAAATAGTATTGGCCAGATAGTCAGATCCATATTACTGGACTAAAATCTGAAAGCGAAATCAAAACTTGTACTTGTAGCAATAATTCTTAACTTTCATCTTAGTAGTTACCCATGTAAGGTGAGAATACTACACAGACATATATACACCACATAGAGCATAGTTATCGATAGCGAATAGCGGTAAATAGCGATGAGCTACCGATATGCTACGTAGCGATAGCGACGCTCGTAGCGCCCGCTATTTCGTAAATAGCGGTAAGGTATTAAAATATTTTTATGTACAAATTTAAAAGTATAAGGACCAAATGTTCATATACACAAACTAATTTTATACTTTATATGTAAAATTTAGAAGTTTTAGGCACTATATGTAAACAAATAAAAGGTAGAGGGGTTAAATGTGAAAATAGTTAAAGTTTTAACCCTAAAAATGTTTAAAACAATACACAGCCGCCACTCATCTTCCATTCACATCTTCCTTCATCTTCCTCCTAGTTTCTGGCAGCCGGAGTTCTCACCGGAATCATCGCCGGAAGTCGCCCCGTCGCCGGAATAGTCGCCGGAAGTCGCTATGTTCACGCTATTGGGCCGCTAAACATCACATAGCGACGGTTAGCCGATACGCGACGCTATTCGCGATCGCGGGCGCTACCGTCGCTATTAACAACTATGACATAGAGAGTTACGCATTTGATGTATAGTTGGTGTAAAGTGGCCCATTTATAACATAAATGGGGCAAAACCACCACCACTATTAATCTATTACGTACTAACTTCAACAGACTTATTTAATAATTATAACACTAATAACAACAACAATACTAATAAATAGCTACTGACCTCACTCAACCCTTGAGCAGCACCAGAGCGTTCAACATTACTACCGTCAGACTTGAGTGTATCTAGCAACCATGGAACAAGATCTGGGAAATTCTCTTCACCCATTCCTCTTATCAGAGATCCAACAGCTCTGGCTGCTACAGACCGAACTTCAGGAATTGGATCCACTAATACCTGTTATAAGTTATGTGTTGAACAACAATAACAATTGCACGTTACTAATTTATCCTAGCATAGCACTGTATAATGATAACAGCGTGTTGCACAGAGGTGCACAAGATCCAAGCAAAAGAATCCCAGTCCTGAACGAGTTGCTTAAGCACGGTCCCTTACTTCGGATAAGAGCATTACTTAAATAGTTAATTATTCATTATTAAAAACTATGTTTCAGAAATATGGTTACAAAAAAGGTTTTAGATTAAAACAACGTACTTAAAACTTGAATATAGAACTTTCTAACAATTTGACTTTCAGACGATTTTCCCTAAAGAGACTCAGGTTGATTTTTATAAATATACAAATTAACTCGCAAAAAACAAATAAATAAAACTGGAGTGTACAAAAAATCCTAGACTGCGTCTATACTTAATGAATGAAGGCCCAGAAGATCGGACCTTTAGCACTTGGCTTTCAAGACTAACTGGGTTTTGCAAGAAAAGCGCTTCGGACCACACCTAACAGGGCTGTTTTTAGGCCCAGTATGTAAAACAGAATGCACTACAGTATACTTGAAAAACAATTTTTGGTAATGGGCATAAAAGACCAGGCCTTTAGGCCTGACTTCTAGAGCCTAAGCAGGTTTAGCTCAAAGAAGGATACTGGACATGTATGCAAAGTTTAGACTAAATCAACCCTAATTAACTAGGTCCAGAATCAAGACTCGTCGACTCAATCCCAGGAATGGTTGAGAATATAGTGAAACACGAAAAAAATCATTTTTCTGCATCTGTGTGTGCGTATAAAATAAAGTATACCTTTTTAATTTCAGGTAGAAGCAATCCAATATAAGGAAGCATATCATTTGGGTCAGTGACTAACGAACACATATTCCCAGCTATTTGTGCAGCCTTCTTTTTTGTTTCTGCACTTCTTTCTCTTAATCCACGATGAACAATTGGTACCAAAAGAGCAAGTGAAGGAGCATCAATTGAATTAATGAAAGTTGTCTACAAAACATCAATAAACACCAAACGATATCAGAAAAAAATAGTTTAAAACAGAAAAGGAAAAAAATAGAGGAGTTTACCTGAAGAAGAATATCAAGGGAATACTTTGTATGGTCATTAGGGTCTGTAAGACCCAGTAAAAGAGTTGGGACAAGGGAGGCGATTTCAGGATTCTTTATCACACTGCCAACCTATATATATATCATAAAAAACAAGTTACATACACGAACAAGAATTAAAAAAAACAAACAGTAGATTGTAATAATATAGTGAGAGACCTGCTGGAGTGCTGTCTGCCCAGCAGCTTGTACTTTTGGATGAGTATCAGTTAGCACCTGGAATCAAACAGATATTTATTTAGACATCTGATCATATATAATGAATACTAAAGGTGGCATGCTCGACCTATTTACATATGAATAGCTTCAATCAGGTAACATTTTATAATAACTATAAGTTTAAATAACAGGGTTGGAACTTAGAAGGCATAAAAAGATTAAAAACTATGAGCAGTGCTAATTGTTGGAAATTTCAAATTCCAGATTCCTTTGCGTGCAAGGCAAGGAAGCTAACTTAAGGGGTGGATAATTATCAAATAATTAAATGTGATAAGGTTTAATTGTTTAGAGATAATTATTGTGTCATAGAATAATAGAATTATTAACAATCCTAGTTATAGTCTAATAGGTGTGTTTAGCTATAAATACCATGGTGTGGGTAGAGGATTGTATGTTCAAGTTTTGAGTTAGTTTCTTGATCAATAAATCGTTTTTTTGGGTGCTTAGCCAATTACGAGTGTTTTTCCGATTGTGTTAGTGTCCAACCTGCCCATTATCCAACCTACACTATTGATGCAAGTCAAAAATCAGATTATGTTTCTGTCCAAAATACCTCGGTCAATTTTGGCACAATCCTAGGTAGACATTGAGAAAGTTGTTGTGGAGCACAATATGCCATTGATCCAAGAAGTTGAACACTACTCTGCTTTGTCCTCCAAGCTTTATCTTCAAGACCCTGAAAAATCATGCATAATAAGAAACTCAAATGGTCAGACAGAGTAATGACGTCGCAAAAATGATGCATCATTATTCCTTAATTGAAGAAAAAAGGAGAAGCTTCATCTTCAACATCACAAAAATATCATGCAGACATAAAGCAAAGTGAAAAGGAAAATAAGGACCTTTAGAAGTGATGGAAGAACAAGTTTAACCCCCTGAGCAGTGAGTTGAGACATCATGGCACGAGCAGCACCTTCAGCAGCTTCTCGAACAGCAATTACCGGATCAGAGAATGAAACCAAAAGCAATGGTAGCAAATATATTACATACCTGTAAGATGAAGAGAAAAAACAATTACACAAAGAATGATTTATCTCACTGGCCTTAAAAAAAAAAATAAAATCTTCGGCACACTTACGGTTCGAACAATTTCCCAAGCTTCTCACAAAGGCATTCAAAAGCCAACAAAGATCCTTCGCGACATTTAGCAGAATTCCTAAAAATTCAGGATTAAAGCACTCATCAAACTATGTGCTACCGCATGTGTTGTAAAACTAGAAAAGGTGAGAGATAGATGCTATAAAAAATCAGCCAACAAGTTTAAAGTATGTACATCATATATCCATAATAATGTAAGTGGAGGCTACCCGAGTATTCGGCCCTTTTCATTAGAGCCGCCCATATATTGGAACTACTTTTGATTAAAAAAAGGAACACTTTTTCAGATGAGGTTGGAATTTAGAACAAGTCAAAAAGATACACTCTTGGTTTTAAAAAGCATGAGACGCTTTAAAACATTTAGGTTCCAACAGCCGAAACGCGAGGCACGATTCGAGATGTTTGGTGTTAATAAAAAACACTGATAGATTATTTATAGATGCATGCAAAAAAAAAAAAAAAAAACCTAACCAGGTACAAGTAAAAAAATATATTATAACTAAATGAAGAAAAAAGCTCTAGGTACAAGTATTGAAGTTATACAACTATAAAATCCTACTCTAAAATTAGCTAGGCAGGGGCGCAGCTTCTTTATGGCCGGCCTACGATTTTTGGCGCAGTGATGGAACTTTGCGATTTTAGTAGATAAATTGAGTCCGGCCCCCACCGATTCGAGAACCAAGCTTCACCACTGTAGCTAGGCGCAACTGTGCAAGTTGTCTATTCAGAGACTTAGGAAACTTTTAAAATCCTAACTAGAAAAAAAAATCAGAAAAATACACAAGTTAAAAAAAGTGATTAAAAAACTAAAAAACCGGCTATCTCGTTCGAATTTAGTTAGGTTTTTATAAAAGGTTACTTGGGCTGAGTTTTTATGCAAGGGCCCAAAAGGCTTGTGCTTTTACAAGAAAAAACCGGTCATTCAAACAAAATTAGGTGGGACTGCTTTCTTCCTCATTTACACTGCTGCTGCTTCTTCCTCCCGCCGAGTTTACGCCATTTTTCCCCATGGTTATATTAGTTTTGTACGATGTAAGGACAGATATACATGAAGCCCCACCTCCTTTAATTGTACCGCTTCAGGCATGGTGAAGCGCTAGGGCCACTGCCTCGAATGCCTCAGGCACGCTTTTTAATGAAAAAGGTTGAATACTTTGGTCGTCTCCACATAATAGACTATTATTTTATGACAGTTGTATTATTTTCATTACTTTTTTTAGCAGTAAGAACAAACCTATTTGCAAGTCCTTCCCGAAGCACTGTGGCGACCCCATATTTTTTCAAACTAGAAATTCCAAACCCTTTAAGAACCCCAGCAAGTCCAAAAGCTGCTCCACGACGTTCCCCATATTTCTCGCTCTTCATCAGCTGATCTAATAGCCTAGTAATAAGTGACATCGCATCTTCCTAATGGCAAATAATAACCAGTAAGTAAAGATACAAGTGAAATAATATATGTTCCTATTTCAACAATTATTGGTCATCATCATCATCATCATCATCATCATACTCAGTTAATCCCACCTATAGCAAAGCTAAGGTAGGGTCTGAGGAGGGTAAGATGTAGACAGCCTTACCTCTACCCCTAAGAATAGAGAGGCTGCTTCCAGTGAGACCCCCGGCTCGATGTGGTTTGGTATCAAGCCTTGGACATAAGGCACAGAACACTTAGCAATCGGGACAAACCCAATCGGTGCATGTACCCCTTTGTCTTTTGGCTATCCACGCCACCACATGATGCATGATTAACCGTCCGTCGCTTTTAACGTTATTTTCACGAAATTAGTAAAATAACGTTAAAACTAGTGCAACTTTACTTTTGCCCCCCAAGGGCCACACATATATATATCCGTAGGTGGGGCGTATTTCAACAATTATTGGTATGGTACATAAATTGTTAATACAAAAATAAACGACATACTTGTTTTGATTTCATTAAAGGAGAGAGGCAGCTTGAAACTGCCCTCTGAACAGCTTCTGATGGAGTGTTTAGCACCTCCAGCAACTTTTCAACAACAGCATGGACTTTAGGATCATCCTGTTTTCCAAGAAATGTTATAATAGAGAAACAAAAGAGAAACAGAAAGCAGAAAAAAACTTTATAATTTTCTTTTAAGAGATGGCTGATGAAAAGATATTTAACCTGGGATAGATGTTTTGCTAAAGCTCCAGTAAATATGACCACGCCTTCACGTACCAGATCATATTTTTCTTCATCCGATGCCTAAAATGATAAGGCAATAATCTATATCTGTGAATACATCTAACTAGCAGTCTGGTACTTTTTAAAAGATGCATTTGGAAGTAAATATAACTACTTAAATTAAACTGATGAGAAATATAAAATTTAAAATGAACGCCGACCTTTCTGTTTAAGTAGTTTTCAAATATAGGAAACAACAATGAGACATTATCCTTTCCATGTTTGTCAATAATCATGATTCCGGCATTGATCATTCTTCCTCTAACATCAGCGTTGGTATCAGCCTGTAGTTGACATCATAAAAATAAATTCAAATCAGTGACTGCACTAAATTAAGTAATTCTAGTTTTTGCGTTTTATACTGCCAAATGTTACCAAAAGAATTTCAAGGTATGTAAATTCATACCCAACATGCCCCATAGGTTCAGTGGCAACTTCAAATGTACGAGGTTTGTCCACAAAATTTCTTTTTTGAATAAGTTTTTTTTTTTTTTTTTTTTTGTATTTTACCATTTACAAGGTAAGCAAATATATTCACTTTGAGAATGGTAACATTTACGTCTAATAAACCTTAAATAAAAAGTAGAGCCTTTAATTAATTATAAAAGAAGAAGTAATATAAACCACAAGAGTAAAATCATGTCACTTGAATATAAATAAGCATCTAGTCAAGACTAGTTAATGAAATTGAAAAGGATAGATGAAAACTAGGACCTACAAGCGGCCATAAATTTGCTTGATTTTACAATAAAAATGGCAAAATGGGTGGATCTGGCGGATGGGGTAGCGATGAAAACTAATAAATTGGTACAAGTCTACTTGGCTTTCTGGCTAAAAACTTGAGTACTTTACAAGAACTAGTGTCATATATGATTGGAAAACCTGTATTGTTTCAATAATCAATACTAATCTAAATAAGGGTGTTCAGGACATGCATGTAATTGTCAAGCTATTACAAAGACAAGAAATTGAGCCTTCTCTATTTGACATCCACTTATATTTGATAATTTGAACTTGAGAATAAATACGGGAGTGGGTTTGATAAATTATGGAGTAGGAACAAGAACATAAATGGATTTCTAATCCTGACCCTTTAGGTGGGTATGGACCAACCAATTATTTAGGTGTCAATCCCGTTCCTTCAAACCCTTAACCATATAAATCAAACATACTAAAACACAATCAAACCAATACCCACAAACCAAACAATCCCTAAGCCTTCAAAAAACAAATATTTTACCAGCGCACGGGAGATCAAGAATGTCATAACAGCTGGAAGGTCTTTGGTTCTAAGTACATCAGCAGCAGCATGTAAAGCCAATGCAGTCCCTTGTCTGCCTATCCAACCAGAATCAATGTTTCCCTCACCAATACCACCATCACGATAAAGAGAGAATAAAGCTGCTAACGATTCCTGAAATATACATTAATCTGTAAGATAGCAATTCTAAGATGTTTAAAAGGATTCAAATCCTCCAATATGAATATTTAAGGTAGCCAAAAGGGTCGATTGAGCAATAAACCAAAACAGGTTCAAGTGAAACCAGGAAAATGTGGTATGGGTTAGAATATTAAATCATACCAGGTTGATTTGTCTAGAAACAGCTTTTGTCCTATAGTAAGGTCTACAATTTCAATAATAATATAACCTTCTGAACAAAATGATTTGCAATTTAAGTAAATGGCATTTTAATATGTTTTAAATTTCCAAGGACTTGACAATTAAAACTCCAAGAACTTGATCACTAAAAAACAAACTCAAGCACTAACTGGCAAATTCAGTAAAAGTTTGTATGTTTTTTTCAACGACTGCCCTAAAATAATTTCAATAACAACATAACTTTCTGAAATAAAAAGATTTGCAATTTTAGGAAATATCCTTTTAATATGTTTCAAAAGTCGAAGGATTTGTCCATTGAAATTCCAAGGATTTGATCACAAGAAAATAAACTCAGGTACAAACGAGCAGATTCAGTAAAAATCCATATGGTTTTCTCAACGATTGCCCTATAATGATTTTAAAAAAAAATCTATACATTAAAAATATACTTCAAGAGCTTCCACCCATTAAACTCATACCAGTTTCCAAGTGAGCAAGTGTTTTAATTTAGCCCATAACCGATAAAACCCTAATCAAGCCATTTATAAGTGCCAACTCTAAAAGATTGAAATCACCTGTAATGTATCTGGGTACTCATCTAATGCAGCAGCTAGTGCATCAGCAGCAGCTATTCGAATATTATAATTAATATGTGAAAGTGCTCTGAAGAGTCCAGAATAATCGGTCCCAAATTCGTGATCATAACGGTCCCACACATCTTCTGCCACCTCAGCCACTGACTGGAATATCCAATAAGCATTACAGTGCAACAATAGTCAGTAGGTCTTAATATGGTGAAGTAGAACAATGATTATGGCATCATTTGGCCAAACTGTACTGGAGTCTATCAAAGACAAGAATTAGTAGACAAAAATAGATATCACCCTCCAGTTATTAAGTTACTAATCGAAAAATACACACTTTGTATGAATCAATTACCAAAAACCGACCAATTACCACCCGTTCTATCTATCTATCGTTAGTTAACATTTCCCATTTTGTGATAAATATTAAAGTATACATATAAATAAATACATTTACAAAAAGACCAAAAAAATATTTCATCAAACAAATTACAACATTCAAATATCATCTTCAATATTTTATTAAACAAATTTCAAAATTTGTATCTATAACTTAACAAGCAAATGAACATTTAATTGTATGATACCTTTTCAGGATCATGTAGGGCTATCCAAATGCTGGTGGCAATATCTACATCCTCAGGAACAGAACGGGTGGATATAGCTGGAATGCATTTTACCGCATTTAAGCAAGCTAACCTCACATGAACCTCTTTGGCATAAACACCAGATAAAGCCTGAATGTAGAATTTCAAGGAAAGTTAACTATGATACATTTTTATAATTAATATTAAAGCTAATATTATAATTCAACATACAGGCGCCACTTCTTCTGGTGACAAACCAAGGCACAACTCATTTAATGCTGGAGTAACAGATCCGTGATAAGAAGGAATGGCACCAAGCACATGATATAAAACCTGTCAAAAAGCACAGAATATACATGTCAAACACAAAATAAATAAATAAATAAATAAATAAATAAAACAATTACTATGTAGATAAATGTGCTGCATTAGAAACTTAACTGAAAGCATTTGAAGTCTAGGCAGGGGTAATACTGGATCCATATGTAGGAAAAGTACACGAAGTACATCATCATGAAGCTGCGTCTTCTTAGGAGATGATAGTATTCTCTCCAGTATCTATTGAAAATAATGCAACAAGTAAAAAAGAGTATTCAAAAAACATGAAGATGGCAGGTTGGACGGGATGGGTAACAGGTCAAAACAAGCTAGGCTGGGTTGGTTGACCCACAAACAAAGTTTTGTACATTTTTCAAAAGTTATAAAAAATAAATGATGTGTTAGTTATGAATAAACGCCGCTATAGTAACAACAATAAGCTAAATCTTCAAATAAAATAATTTAGGAGGTATACACATAAAACAAAAAAAAAAACTTTTGGCAACTTTCGATCTAATTGACGTGTTCTCATTTTCACATCTAGAAATTACCAAACTAGCCTTAGATCTTAATATTTTATATTCTATGCTCTATTTTCTGTATTTATCATCTAGCAATTAGTGAAAATTCCCATGAACATTATATATGCATGTTTTAGGCTTTTTAGCCAAACTTTTGCATTAGAAAGACAAACTAGAAATCAATAAACGATAGTTTGGCCATGGAAGTATGTTTTGTCTAAAAGATATTTTATACAACTTCTACACATAATTAACACAAAAGTAAAAAATAAGGATTCCGGATATAACTTTAATTAAAAAAGTTGACAAAACCAACCCAAATCGATGCATTCATAGTAATAGGTCAAAACTGCCATCTCTACAGAGTGTCAGAGACACATGACATAGTAAGGTAACCTCATATGAACAATTAGTAAAATTTACCGGAAAAACAAAACTAAAAGAATCCACCGGAAGCGGGCCAGATTTGCATGACACAGATAACGCATGCATTACTCTTTCAAAAAGACTTAATGATGGACGGCCATGATCGCCCTCACTAAGAGAGGAAAGTTGGTCCCACGAAACGTGAGCTTCAGTAGTTGCAATTAGCCTTAAAGCAGTAGCAATGTCGAACCCCCAATTACACAATGGAGATGCAGTACATTTTGATAGCTTCACCATTGTTTCATATGCCACCTCACTAACAATTGCTGATTTCAGCAACGGGTTGACAAATTTGACCTGAGAACAAAATTAAAAGGTATAAATGGAAAAGCAGCCATAAAACAAGTGAGGAGACTTAAAGCATCTTTTATAGACTTTGGATGAACTTTGCTTGTTTGACATCTTCTATGGTTTGCATTTTAGCTAAATTTATTCATCTGACTAGTTAAAGCAGCTCTAATGTATGCACCAAACATGTATACCGTTTTGGTATTAAAAGAGCATATTTTTGAAAAATGCTTACTCCAAATTTTTAACTCCAATTCCCCCAAATGTATGCAAAAAGATTTTACACCAAACTTTAGATCATTTTCTTACACTATATAAATTGAAGTTGCACATTGACGTGTTTCAACTATATTAATTTTACACAAATCATCTTACTCCAATCTTGTACTGCTTAATTCTTTCAAAATAACTGTTTAACCAATTTATTAGTAACATATATATAAATAAATATATAAAGTTAAAAATTAAAATCAACATGGTACTCTGGTAAAGGTCTCAATGAAAACGCTTTAATAATATTACTTTTATACTTCTATTGTTGCATATTTAATGGATGTGAATTATGAAAATTTGGTCAGCTAATAGTGTTGCCAAAAATGTGTGGATTAGTAATATTGGTTCAAAATATACACCATTTTGGTGTTTTGGTGCATACAATTGAAATTCTATAACCAAATCAACCCGTTTACCCATACATGGGTACACATTACCACCTGTCTATATTATGAAATATAAAAACTAACCAAGGAGGGTAATTCACTATGCGTGAAAACAGGATTAGTTATAGCCATCTCCCCTAAAGCTTTCAGCAACAAAGAAAGATTCTTCTGTATATTCATGACCTTCTCCCGTACATTAGCTTCTTCTCGAAGCTGAATCTCGCGGGCCTCCTCCTTTGATGTCTTTTGTTTATCTAAAATTATCAGGAAAAAAAAAGCAAATATTACACATATGTCTCATGTCATCTTTGAATATGGGCTGAAACAAGCAGTGTACGAGTTGAAATAGAATTAGTTGAAAATGCTAGGTTTCTGTGATAATAAACAATCCATTTTTAAATCTTTTAATAATGAATTATCGTGATAGTATTACAACAAAATATGTTATTAATACACTAACAATCTATATCTTTGTATATGCTAAAAGATAAAGTTGCCAGTAATAAATTATTGTGATAGTATTACAACATATAATTAATACACAAATAATCTATATCTTTGTATACCCTTGCTTGCTACCTTTATTTTTATGACCCAATTGAGATAAAACACAACCGAAATCAAAATGTTACCTCGATTTGTGAATGAAAGGCTTAAATAAATAAATAAACCTTACCAGGCTTTTTTGTTAATTTCCCTGTATCCTTCTTTCCTAAACTTGCACGGTCTTTACCACCAGTGTCTCGTTTTCCAGAAGAAACCGAATTGCCATTTTCCTGTAAAAAAAATGTTTATGTTATTGAAAAAATTATCCGAAAAAACTGATAGATATTAAATATGTGATCATATACCATGCTGTCGTTGTCATAAGCCTTGAAACGGCCTTTGGCCTGTTTCATGTTATTAGAAGCTACAGACTCCGCTATATAAACTCCTAGCTCTGTGGATAGCATCCCTTCAGGGGTATGGAAAATCTGCCAGAAATCATAAGAATGCTCGAATTGTGTAGGTAAAAAAATAAGAATTTGATCACAGTACACGAATACAAAAAAATAAAAAAGTGGTATGTTTACACAAGTATTAAGCGTATTATGTGTATACATCATGCTTACCTGAATATCATTGCCTGATAGCAAATCGTGTGCACCCCAATCAGGAGAACTTTTCAAATGCTGCAGAAGTTCAAATGTCAAAAGACGTAACCCAGATGTTAATTAATACTTTTTTATAAATAAAAATTTGTAGTTAACCTTATCAAATTCCAAGTAGGTTTCTGCTGGTGTTATAGTCATTAAAGAAGACAAAGCATTTATAGCAGCCTCTTGTTCCAGATGACTAGTGCTCATCAACCCCATTGGTCCAAGCAAACTCTATAATAAAAATAAAAACATATATAAAATGTAAGTGAAGTGATCTTAATCTCTATGTATAATCAATCACACATGTAGAGTAAACATGACACACACATAGTTATCGATAGTGAATAGCGGTAAATAGCGACAGGCTACCGATATGCTACGTAGCGATAGCGATGAAATAGCGCCCGCTATTTCGTAAATAGCGGTAAGGTATTAAAAAAATTTAAAATATTTTTATGTACAAATTTACAAGTATAAAGACCAAATGTGTATTTACACAAACTAATTTTATACTTTCTATGTAAAAATTTAGAAGTTTTGGCACTAAATGTAAACAAAAGAAAGATAGAGGGGTTAAACATGAAAATGTATAAAGTTATATAACCCTAAAAAGTCTAAAACACACAAACCCAGATCTTTCAGCCGCCATTCATCTTCTCTTCGTCTTCTCTTCATCTTCTTCGGCAAGAATTGGCAAAAATTACAGGACGTCGCCAGAATCGTCGCCGGACTTCGCTAATTGCTTGATAGCGGGCCGATATGTACTGTGTAGCGGTAAATGGCCGATACGCGACGCTATTCGCTATCGCGCCCGCTACAGACGCGATTGACAACTATGGACACACACACACTGTAATATAGACATATATCACTTAAACAGGTGCTAATTCGCTTTCAGTTTCCGTCGATTATAATTGACAATGCATCAATTGATAATGTTATATAAGGGATATAAATACCCTCGTTGTTATCAAGTAAAGATATAACATATGCATACATTTATATTTTCAACTGCTACAAGCCTACAATGATATATACCTAAAATTAAAATAACATGCGAGTTTATAGTTAGGCTGCCAGTGTGACTCAGGTCAATAAACTAGTAATATCACAAGAGTAATGTGAACCTTTATATTGTATAAATCAGACGTCATAATGTATTCTTTTGACTTTGTACAACAAAATTTAAGTTGACTATATATATTAGTGTATTAGACTAACGATAAATCTATAACAAAGAGATATAATAACACCATAAGAAGTTTCCACGACCAAAGAAGCTACAATTACCTGACACATGTTACTGACATCAGTCATTACATGTCCAATGACATCAAAACCAAGAGCTCGCAAACACTTTCGCAGTCTCTGAGAAAACATAATAGTAAATGGTTAGTTAATAATCTAGAGTAAACATATCATTTCTGCCGCCAAAACAAATATAAAAGTGCACCAAATAGAAAAACATAAGATGTGTATTATTATTAAATAAATAATAAACAACTAGTTGACTCACCTTCCAAACAGCATCTTTCTTTGCGGTGCCAACTAAACATGGATGATGTGAGCAGAATATAAGACGTATGCAGGAATTAGGTCCAGCAGCCAAAACACCAGATGAAATTACCAACAAAGCCTTCACTAAAACCTCCACAGATGGAACAAAAGCTCCTGGGGTGTCCAGTGAATTTTCCGTCTCACTACAAATTATATAGTAAATAAATCAATGAGTAATTAAAATACGACCTATTTGATCTCAAATAAAAACGCGTCAAAAAAGGTAATGAAATTGTACCTTGACTTTGCTAAAACTTTTTCTCCAACAGCCGTGAGGTACTCTGAATATTCAATTAGAAGAATTTCAAATAATCTTGGAGCAGCAGATAAAATTTTCTTGGTACAACTGTAAGCTGCTTTGCGTATATCCCAACTTGAATGGCACAGAAATACAAGGATAAGCTGCAGTAAATAAATTTAATAAATATATATATGCATGCATATCAGCAGATGAATTTGATATATAGAAAAAAAACCGAGACTTATGATGAAGTTTCATAGCACTTCACCTGCATGAGTGATTTCACATGAAGAGACTCAAAAACCCTGTAGAATAGGTAACAAAGTTACGAACTTGCAATGAATCGGCGATCATGTAATTCAACAAAAAGGATAATTATTATTATTATTATAATAAAATAAAAAGTCAATTATCGTCAACAGGATCAAAGGTTTAAAAGAGATAAAAACCTGTGAGGATGATCCACAAACAGTGACTCAAGTAATTCAATACATGTTTCACAGTCCACCACTGATAATTTAGAAGCCTGCATGCATTCACATTAAAGAAATATAACATATCATATAACAATTCCGGACGCAGATTGTAGTCATAAACGTGTCGACAGAACTAACCCTTTTAATAAATGAGTTGGCACGGGCTGACCCAACCAACCCATTTCCAAAGCGGGACTATGGGAGCCCGCTTAAGATTAGAATTAGAAACACTATAGATTATAAAATCAACCGTCAGCCTGTTAAAAAGGTTAAAAACACAATGGCTTGAAAAACGGTTTACACCCCATTGGACTCACTTAGATCATCAGGTTACATGGGTCATGTTTGGTTCTACACAGGTTACACATGTTGGGTTAGGGTTCAACTTTAGGACACAGTTATGTAATCAGGTTGGGCTATAAGAACCCACCAACCAGGAATACCCACATGAACTACAAATATAGATAACTAAAAAAATGGAACAGAAGAACTAAATAAATAAAGCTACCGTAGCTACAGGAACAACTGAAGGTTCATTCTGCGAAATCAGTGACCAGATCTTTTCCTTTGACACGTTTTCATCTTCAGCATAAAATAATAAAAATTAATACTTCAAACAGAAAAAGGTCACAACAAATACTAACATAAAAAAGGAAATTAAAAAGTAAAGATCGGATCACCTGCTCTAATATCAGCAGCTGCAATTTTAACCACAATAAGTAATGAATAAATGCCATCCAACCGTTGTGCAGCTTTCGTAAAACCAGTTTTTACCAACTGGATAAGAGGCATGAGCAATGAAGATATCTGAAGACAACACATATCACAAAAAAAGTCACTTGAAGACAGTTGTGTAAAAATCAAATTAAGGTATAACACTTGGAGCCAACCCATGTTATCAACTTTTTTTCTTTAAAGTTATATTGTCCCATTTATACCAAATTTCGCCAAACACATGTCTAATGTAAAAACATGCCTTCAAAATATTTAAGAACTAAAGATGCCTCTCTATAAATCCACCAAAAACCACAATTTGTTGTTAAAAAAACTATGATTTTTTGTCATTTACAACATTAAGCATAACTTGGTATAAATTAGAAATGATACGTAGTTGGGTGACCTATAATTCTATAAAGTAGTTTCAATATATGGGTGCCCTTGATGCAAAAAGTTGGATGCTTATTATCCCTAATTTAAAAAACAAAACTTGGTATTAAGTTAGTTCTCTCACTGGTAAAACTGCATCAGCATTTTTGCATATGTTTCTAAGAGATCGAAGATGGCCTCTTCTTAGCGATTCCTTCTCCTTGAGTCCTGAAGAATAAAATGATACAAGTTCTGGCCCAATGGCATCTGTAGATCTTGCTACCCATGAAGCTAGAGCACTTAAACATGCAAGTTTTACTTCTTCATTACCTGAAAGTCAAAAGTTCATCCACGCACCAATCATGCATATGTTGGAAAGGTGCCCATTTTGGCCTATGTACTTGTGAATGGGTCAATTTCAGCTGTGTTTTATCTCAAACCGGGTTAACGAGGCAGACCAAAATATGTAAGTGAGAGGGTAACAGATCAAACGTGTTGAAAGTCACCTCAAGTCTATTTTAATGCATATAAACTCCTAATAAATTTAATCAGGAATTATAATATTTTGTATATATATAGACACACACACACACACATATAGATATAGGTTCAAGTACAAAGGACATTTTTCGTACAAATTGTGAGAAGTCTATGTAGTCATTGTATTTGTGTTTTAGATTGCATGTCGAGAATACATTAATTAGTGTTTTAAATTGTTAAGTATCGTGTTTTTCTATATAATACTATATGCCAAAAGAATATAAAACATCTATGCCTATAATTTAAAACATAATGTGTGTATATAGACTTTGTCCGAAAAATGTCCTTTGTTCAGGAACCTCACCCGGTATGTATATATATATCCCGTTTTTACACGCAACTTGTCCTATAGAAAAAAGGGTATACCGATGTACACCCCTAAAACCATGTTATTCAAAGATTTAGATATATACTGCAATAAATACGCTTTACAACCATAATTAACGCATTAATTATTTTAAAACAAAAGGCTAGAAATAAACATAACTGCCAGGCCAGTGTTGATGCATAAGAAAAATGACTTATTTAAACTCAAAATAAAAAACAGGTTGGAAAAGGTTTTTGAAAAACAAAACGGGCCTGAAGACAAAAATAAAATTGTGAATAAAATCTTATTTTCCCTATTTAAAGCAACAACAGTAGACAAAAAAATTGTTTGTGGGTCAACCCTTTGCCCAGCCTGTTTTGACTAGTAATAGTTAGGGCCTGTTTTGACCTGCAATAGTTAGGGCATGGTTTGACCCACTGTAGTTATGCCGCCTGCTTTGATCCATGATAGTTATGACCTGTTCCAACCCGTAACGAAATGACCCACTACTGATCCTAAAAAACTAATAACTGAAGTCAAAGTTTACACTCACCGTCATCTTTGTAGATGGTCAAAAGAAGACCACATACTGTAACAGAAAGGCTACTAATATATTTCCCTTCAGGACATAGAGACAAATCCTGCAATGCATTTATCATGCCAACTCTTTGGTATGGAAAAGCTAGTCTTCCTTCAGAACCACCAATTACAGCTTTAACCACATTGACCATTGACTCGAGAGCATCGGGATTACTTGACTTTGAACTTAAACATTTGACAATATCCAGTGCAGCGATTCTTCTTGATTCGTCAGCATGGCGGGCCTGTGATAATACAACCGATAAAATCTCGCCACCATACTTACTCAGATCCAAGTTAACATGTCTCAGAAGGACCCCAATGGATTCCAAAACAAGCTCAGGATTCCTCTTAAGCATTTTTACCGATGAAGAAATAATGATATTCTTGAAATCTTCATGTGACAAGTGAAGATATAATGAACGAAAAGCTTCACTTAGGGTTACGGTTGGTTTATCCTTCGCGTTGAGAACCGATTGAACATACATATCGAGGTAGACAGGCTGTATGATGCAGTAAAAAGAAAAGTGAGAAGTTGCAGTTAGATATGCATATGAACATGGGATTGTGGAAAGATAAATGAAAAAACTTTAGTTAGGGGTGTCAATTATGTAAAGCATCAAGCAAATTTTTTTTTTTTTTAAATACCTTGTGCGCTTTCGAGTTTTGACTACTATGATTTAAGTAATAACATGGTTTTATATAATAATTGGCACACATAAAATAAAAATTAACAAAAAATGTGTTCAAGCAGCCTGTAACAAATAGTACCTATTTTTACCCATTATCCACCCGGCCGACCCTCCTGTTTTCTCACCTTTACAGCCATCTTTTGGACAAAAGTGTTTCGGGTCAACCCAAATCACTTCAACAATACCAAGAAAAATGTCGATTTATAACCCAATCCGCCCGACCCGTCAAGTTTGCCACCCCTACTCTTTTGATATCAGCAGCAACAACCTTACCTTCCATTGTTCAAACAGTGATGCCTTTGAACTTGAAAAATCCAACATTACGCATAGCATTTCTGGACAACTTTTATACGAGATTTTTCCATCTTTTAATTCCTCCATGTACAACCCAAAAATGTTGGGTGACTAAAACATTCAAGAAAATGAAATAATAAGAAAGTCATAATTATGTAAGTACTCAATGATAACTCTATATTTGCAATTTTGGACCGTTTACTTACCGATGAGTCGATTTGGATTGTTTAACTAAAATGGAACATACCATGTAATTTAGATATCAGGCAAACAGGCCAAACGGGTTGAAAGTCACTTAAAGTCTATTATTAATGCATAGAACCTCCTAAATGACTAAATCATTTCATTGAAAAATGTAGTACCATCACAAAAATATATTTTTTATAATAGTGATCAACGCATTTTTATTTACTGCCTACAATGGACAAAAAAGCGTTAGTGGGGTACCCTGATATGGATTGTTCAACTCAAAACGGGTCAAACAATTTAAATATAAGACGACCAGGTCAAACGGGTTAAAAGTCACTGAAAATCTATTTTGATGCATAGAATCTCCTAAATCATTTCACTGAAAGATTTATTATAATAGAAATGTTTATAATCATGATTAAAGCAATTTTAATTTACTAGTTATTAATGTACAAAAAAAGAGCGTTAAGTGAGCACCTTGCCTGGCCCAGACCTCATTTATTTACCATTATTAAAAAAGGACCTGTTTCGACCTGACTCGTTTGACGTGTTACCCAACCCCCCTCCCCTTCTATATTGCCGCAATTTATAATAAAACTTCATGCCAATACTAAACCTCTAAAAGTGAATGAATAAAAGCTTTTCTGCAAGCCTTGCGTTCTAGAGAAGATGCTTGAATGCTAATTTGAAGACATGAAGCTTGTGCTGCTGCAACTCTGCTAAATGCAACTTTTGATACGGAAATAAACTGACTTTTACAAAGAAGCAGTGTCGACCATTTCATAAGTCTAGAACAGCCGACATGAGACTGAAGCTTTAACTGTTTTTCCATGGTCGGAACAAGATTTGCTGCAAATGTTTTCATAAATATAACCTGGTTTAAATATTTTATAATTAAATCATCCACGGCTTTCCTTGAACCTCGATCGTCATAAATATATAATGTCATGAATATTAAATCCACCAACTGTGATGCAGATTCAGATGACATCTCTGCAAATTCAATATAAATAACTGTCAAATTAAGTATGTACCATGTCAGTAATGATTGGTGTTAAAAGATTCTTCACTAAGTATGGATGAACTCAATTAAAAATCAAAGAAGGAAAAAAAAACAAAACTACCAGCCAAATTATTCAGCCAAAGTACCAAATCAATCAACTTCAATGTGATTCCAGAATGTAAATAAAGGGTCTGTCATTCAAGTAAATATTTTCAAATTCTTTTATGACACTATAAAAAATTGGTGCCTATAAATACAAAACAGCATCTTTACCAAGTAAGATCCATGATGAGTTGATGAACGTCGAAGGAACAAATAGGATTCAGGGTTTTATGTTATTCAATAGAGAAGAAAACATGAAGTACAGACACAACTTATAAATACGAAATCCTTAAGGTTACTAAGGGGCTGTTTGGTTGATTAAGTGTTGAATCGTTAAGATGATCTGAATGGTTAAGAGGCTCTGAATGGCTAAGAGTTGAATCATTCAGCATCCCTTATTAGCTTAATGGTTCAGCACTTAATCATTTCATTCAGATGCTGAAACAAACAGTCTGAATGCTGAATGATTCAGACCTGAATGGTTAAGAGGCTACCAAACAGCCCCTAACTTTTATAAGGATTCAATATGGGTTAATAAAACATGCGTATGTGTGCACATATATAATGTATTAGACTATTAATTATAACTGTTATAAGATAACCTTGTTCACTAGTTTGCTTTAAGACTCTTATGCGGCATCATTCAAGTTTGTAAGTGACCAACTATTTTTCTCAGTATTCAATACAGATACTGATATGTACCTTGCCGGCCTTACCATGCCATCCATTACATACTCATGCAAGCATGCACGTTCAGAAGTTTTATTAATGTTCTATTATTATTTTTTATGTATACCATGTTATTAGTTTCCTTTAGTTAAGGAAGAAAGTGGGGTTCGTCTATCCCATGATCTCCATAACCACTGGTAGCGTATCGCTTTGTTTTTCGTGTACCATATATGGGATTTTAGTTTGTGAACGGGATATGAATGAAAAATATTAGTCTTGAATCTCTCTCTAAAATTCTTCTAGTGTTCCCCCTATTTTCCTTGGTCAACAAATTGTTGGAACTACATCAGCTACATCCCTTAAAGAACCACAAATGATAAACTTCCCTCATCAGACTCAAGCAAGTATAAAGCATGTGTTCTTGAGGAAACTTGCATATATCATATAACACATGAATGATTTTGTGTAGAAGAAAACATTAACGGATTCTTTCTTTCCGTTAAAACCATCAAGTACAATAAAATAATTCAAGTCATTTATGATGTAACTCATAAAAATCATATGAGCATACAAAAGATTTGACTAGGTATTACAAGACCACACAATACTACATCCATTATTTGCTCGTCAAGTATGATATAATATTAAGTTATGATAAAAGTATTAAAATGTAAGAAATCATTTTTACGTTAAAAACAAAGTTTACGTTCTTCCAAGCTAAGCAGTCAATATCGGTGATATCTCGGTGATATATCGGTGATATCTCAGTTATCGGCCATAAGGGCCTATCTCGGTCACAAATATCGGTCCCTATCTCGGTTCCGATAATCTCGGCCGATATCGGTGATATATCGGCCGATACTGCCTTCAAAATATCGGTTGTATCGGTTAGAATATCGGTTATATCGGTGAGAATATCGATTTGGCGTTTTTTTTGCCCATTTTGATACCATTTAGGTTACAACAGAGATGTAATAGGGCTGAAGAGATGTAAAAGGGATGAACATGACTATGAAAGTTTGTAAAAGAAAAAGAGATGGAGATGAACCTATGCTAGAAATGGGAGGAAGAAACCTGAAATGGAGAAGAAGAGAAGATAAAGTGACGGTTGCTTTGTTTTTAGGGTTTATCAACATATACCATATTATTTCCTTTAATTCTTTTTATCTAAATAATATTTTAATCCTTAATATTACGGTTTTTGTCAGATTTGACCCTAAAGATTTTTTAGTTTGTTACAAAATGTATTAAGTTTTATATATTGATCTTACTATTATTATAATATATATATTCCGTAATTACCGATATCCCACCGATATCTCACCGCAATAAACGATATCCTAAATATCGGTCCTTGACCGATAACCGATATTTTACCGCATTAATTGCTTAGCTTCCAAGATGACAAAACCATAGTTATCAAATGCGCTAGGCGCACTCAAGGCGCATAGGTCTCGCCTGGGGCCTAGGCGCAAAGCGCAAAAAAAGCGAGGGCCTGAGAAAAAAAAAGCGCACTAAAGAAAAAATAAAATAAAATATTTGATGTATTAAAAAAAATAATAATAAATATATCGTGTATGTTTATAGATTAAAATTATCCTCTAAATATATTTATAGCACCAATAAGATTGGATATTAAAATCATCTAACTAGTTTCAAAAACAAATATTAAACCTTTTAGAATAATCTGTAAAGAAATATTTAATTTTTTAAATTAAAATATTTTGAAAGAAAAAAAAGAATTTTCTTAAATATGTGGTGTCTAGTCTCCTTTCTGCAAAAGTCAAAATAGTGTCCAGCTTTCTGCAAACACTTTCTGCAACTGTTAAGGCCTAGGGTCTTTTAGGGTCTTTTAAACAAGTCTTACTTTTTCATTTTCTCATCTTCTTCTTTCTCTCCTCTTCAACTTCTACTCTCCGGTGATGCAACCACAATCCTAGATCTGTTCCAGACGGATTTGGTATTACTTTTGCAGAAGTTCGCCAGAAACTGGCTGAAAGTTGGCCGGAAAAGTCACCAGAAAGACGTTTTTGGCCGGAAACTTGCTGGAAGAGCGCCTTTTTTTTTATCTAGGTGACAAAAGCGAACCAAGGTCGCTTCTAGGTTTTTGGTCGCCTAGGCGCCTCAGGCGGTCGCTTTTGACAACTCTGGACAAAACTACCTTACTAGATACTTCAATTTTCAAATATTAATGTATAAATAAACCTGCTATTTTTTTAATCAAAATAGTCTATAATTTGAAACTCCAATACTTGAAGCTCCTGTTAGATTGCCATGACAACCATATCGAATTCGCATCATAAATTTTAAGCTACGCAGATTGGAACAGGAACACGATAAGAACACGTCAATAAGTAAGGCAGATTTACACAAGTTACAGGTCAAATTAGCATTCAATAACCTGAATTAAGCATAAACAAGCTCTAGTGACAACTGACAACGGATATAAAACCATTAAACATCAAATTGTAGCATTAACATAAAAAACTAAACAATCAATCATTTACATGTAGTAAGTTAAATAATATCAAACAAATTGATTACATTCATAGATCAGAACATAATAAGAACACGTAATAACAGATGAAATAGACAAGTTAGGGTGAAATTAATTAATAAACATTGAATAATAATAATAATAATAATAACCTGAATCGAGAATAATGGAAGGAATCTGTGAAGAGAAGATCTGAATCTGCTTCTTCGAAGACGAAGTTGGGACTGTGGATGCAAGTGAGGCTAGCGGCTCCATTCGAATACTGATTTCTTCAAATGAATAGGATTTGAAAGATTATTATTATTATTATTATTAATAATAATAATAATAATAAGGGTGAAGAAATGTTTTATAGATAGAGCTGCTGCTAGTTGAGGTGGTGTGAGAAAAAGTAGGGGCGGATGGATGGATGGATGATTTGGTGTTTTAGGGTTTTAGAAAGTTGTTTACGAGAGTGTGTGTGTGTGAGCAACACCATACGCAATCAGCTTCTTCTTTTTTTCTTTTTCTTTTTTTTTTTTTTTGTTTTAATTTGATATGTTAAAATTAAACTTTTAGGGACTGTTTGGTAGACTCTTAATAAGGCTCTTAACCAGTGGCGAAGGTTTGTAGGGGCGGGGAGGGGCGGCCGACAGGTCATGCATCATGGTTGTCATGGGATAATAAACATGTGATTTCAAAACAATACAATTTGATGATGGTTGACACACGCTAGCATGCTTTTGCAGGTCGCTAGGTTTGGAGCACGATAGGTCATGCATCATGGTTGTCATGGGATAATAAACATTTTTGAACTATTTTATTATTTGCATAACTTTTACTTTGGTTTGGGCGCGTTTGTTTTGCGCATGACTATTTAACTTAACTGTTTTGATTTCGTTTCCGCATTTCTTAAAACTTTTGATTGGTTATTAAACTTGGTTTTTGAAAACGAACTAAATGGTATAGGCATTTAGAGTCGTTCATGTGACTTATGGCTATGGGGTCCTGGTATGTCACGCGCCTCGCGGTATAAATCCCAAAGTGGAAATTTGAGGGTGTGACAGTCGGGGTGTTACACAGTCTTTTGTGGTTTAAGAATTATGAACATGTGATTTCAAAACAATACAATTTGATGATGGTTGTAAACTTTTAACAAATTTGGTATCCTAAACTTATGTTATTTTGAATGTTTCTTGAATCTTGTGCCACTAGACAACTATAACCATTAACTTAGCAATAAGTTGTGGATCATATGAATAGTGCTATTTGGGTTGACACCCCCTTTCATAGTTAGTCGCGCTAACCACGACCGTCATGTCAAATGATTGCATATTATCCATGTTTTTCAATGTTTTGTGATAAGGCATTGGTGGGGCGTACAAGGAAGTCGGGGTTTGGTTATGGGGCTAATGGTAACTATATTCTGCATGGACACAACAACAAACTTTCTTGAAAACAAACTATTTTATCGAGTCATTGAAACCTACAGACTCACTAACTTTTAGTTAACGCATTTTAAGCATGTTTTTTTAGGAATCAAGTAAGGATATTAAGAAGGCAAGCATAGGAATTCATGAAGAAGACTTTTGTTATTTTGTGTAGCCATTGGATACATTTGTCAAGGCTTGTAATTCGTAATTGACATCGTGACCTTATGTGTTTGTGAAATGAATGACATTTAGTATTCTCGCATAAACAATGTTCGTGATCACCATACCTGTCTCACCTCGCGTTTTTGCCTTAGACAAGGTGTGACAGATTGATATCATAGCCATTGGTTATAGAGAATTAGGTTTCATGAAGAGAGACCTAGATTATAACCTAAGACCCACTCATTTATGTTTTAGGAGCCTTTATGCATTGCTCAACTTCTTTACATGATTTTTTTATGAATATATGGCCTTATTTATTTTTATAGTGTGGATTTAAAAGAATGGTGCCAACAACGAGGTCTACTCATAACAACTCTTGAGGAGAAAACCCGATGAGCCCTGAAGACATTGCACAGTATGAAGCAATCCGAAATTACACTAGTAGAGGATCTGGCGGTGGCGCTCGAGGTAGCGGTACAAGTGGAGATAATGTTAGAACTAGAAGTGGCACAGAGACTGAGGATGTACCGGAAGACTGCTTGTACAAGGCATTTTTGGCATGCAATCCACGTGATTTCAATGGTACTGAAGGAGAAGTAGGAATTGTTCGGTGGATCGAGAAGATGGAATCTGTGCTAGACATTAGCAACTGTGCTGAAAACTGCAAGGTCAAGTATGCTACTTGCACATTTCAGGATGAAGCCTTAACGTGGTGGAATCTACAAGTCCAAACACTGGGAAAATAAGTTGCATATCAACTTTTATGGAATGATATGAAATCCATGCTTTTGACAGAGTACTGTCCCCGCAACGAACTACAAAAAAATGAGACCGGGTTCTGGAACTTGGCCATGGATGAGACGGAAATATCTGCATATACCACTCGATTTCACGAACTCTCTCAACTTGCCCCACATATGGTTACACCCAAGTTTAAGAGAACTGAGACGTACATTTGGGGTCTTATACCTCAAATTCAAAGCATGGTGACGTTGTCACGACCTGCCACTGTCACACCCCGCAAAGGCGGAAACACAGGATGCGACACGAAAGGTTTACAAGCACAAGATTCGAGCAAACATTCATAATAACATAATATTAAAATACCAAATTTATTCAAAGATGCAACCATCACAAAATATTGTTTAAAACCCACCACATGTTCATAAGTTTTGAAAACACAAAAGATGATAGTTGTGGATGAATGCCCAAATGTGCCCCAAGTTCCATCTATAGCTTTAGTTACCTGAAAAACATGCATAAAAACTTTGTCTACATAAAGTCGGTGAGTTCACAGGTTTGAAATAGTTAAAGAATGTAAAGTTGAATGAAATCCACGAATGACCCATCAATGTCTAGCTAAGACAATGACGATAGTGAACGATCATGAGTCCATAACCAAATCTTTACGTGTTGTGTCCCGCACATTGCACAATAAAGGCAATGTATCATCATATAAGAAATACAAGCACTATTTTCTCGTATGTATCCGAGTTAGAGCGACTAACCAAAAGTGGGGTTGTCAACCCAGTAGGTCTATTCAAGTGTTTCATGGCTACGTCCATAGCTAATGGTTATGGTAAATTATTTAAACGAGGGCTTAGTGAGTACTCTAAACATATTGTCTCATGTATACCGGTCTGCTAGGAATTCATTCTAAAACTAGTAAACACTGCATGTGTTTCCCCAAAATATAAAACAGTAAAAAGGGGCCGTGGAACTCGCCTCAAGTCTGTACAAAGGTGTTTCTGTACCACCATCCATAAGTCCATAGCTGATGCAGAGTGTCTGGTCTCGAAAGCCCTAAATTCAATTTAAAGGCCACTTAGGTCTATGTTTGGTTCTATCTACCATGCATTTGTTCACCCGACTGGAACACCTATAGACTAGGTGTTTCTGTACCACCATCCATATGTGTCACACACTGTATGTGTTGAAAAATGTTCGTTTTTGTCATTAAGGTGGCTATGTTTAGTCTTTTTATGGTAAAACAAGTGTATTGACTTACTTATTGTTACCAAGTGACACCTATGTCTTAGTTGTGTAAGTTTAGAGTAGGGTACGGACATACATTTCGGCAATTTTGTATAAAAACAACATATTTATATATTTTACCCTTGTACATACACACATATTGGTGTTTAACATAGATTTCCAAGAAAACTCTTGTGTTAAGCTTGTTAACACATGTTTTTAATGTCTTTAACACATGTTTATGAATCTAGCCATGGAAATTGTTATAAACCTAAGTGAGATTTACTAGTCTTGGGCCGGGTCTCGACCCCATACACTCACGCATACATTCACATGTATGTGTGGGTGCACGTATATGTGTATATATATATATATGTGTTTTAGGGTGTATGTATTCACATACATATGTGTGTGTATCTTTAAGCGAAAACATTGAACTTATAACATAAAACTTGGGTATTTAGGTTAGTTTTACTCGACAAACTTGTGGCCTAGTGATGGGTTCGAGTGTGTGTATTCGCGTGGACATTACATGTAATCGATATAGTGTGAAAAAGAAAAGAAATGGTTCGATTATAGTACCTTACGTGTGTAGCCGAAAGAAACAAAAGAAAACAAGCTAGCTCTCCACAATGTGACTCCTAGACGTTGTTGGTAACTTGTGGCTTGCAATGAACGGTGGTTAGTGATCGGCTAAGGGGTTCTTGACTAGTCTTGTACTCGGCCGAAGGTTTAACAAAGAGGGTAAGAGTTTTCCAAGTGTAAGTGAGTAGTTCAAGTGTTAGAGTGTGTTCTCCTTGAGTTCTTGTGCTTCCTTATATAGTCGAGAGGTTGGTGGAGGTGGTGGTTGATTGGTTCACAAAAATGGAAGGTTAATGCTTAGCTTTCATGGAGTGCAAAGGTTTAAGGTCCTCCTAGGTGAAATAAGTTGACTTGGGTGTTTTGTTTGCTTATGTAGAGGGGTGGTCATCGGCCGAAATGTGTGGGGAAGTAGCAAGATTGTTTTGGAAATTTGACAATGTGTGGAAGGTCATGTGGTTTATGTTATTGCCATGTTAGTGTAAGGTGTTGACCAAGATCCTTGTTTGCTTGTGTGAGCTCCTTGGGGGACGAAATTCATGGGGAAAAGGAAGGGGTTTTGTGGCAAGTCAAAGTGTCTTGGAGTATCATGTATTTTATGTTGTTTCCGAGGTTGGTATAAAGTCTAGATGTGTGTGAGGTTTGGATAGGAATGGTGAGTGTATGTATGCATATGCATGTATGCGTGTGGTGTATATGTGCAAGGTAGGGTGATGGTAAGTTAAAAACAATACAATTGGGTTCTTGGGAATGTAAGGGCCGAAATCTAGGCCTAGGGAATGGACATGGGTAGTTTTTAGAAGTCAAACAACATGGTTCCTAGTGATCTTAAAGTGGCTTGCCAAATTAGGAAGTGGTCTTGGGAATAGAGTGTCATGGTGTGGAGTTGGAGAGGTGTGGGACATGTGTGTGTACTTGTGTATATACATATGTATATAGGCCTTTGTGTGTGCCTTGTGTAAATGTATATGTTTGATGTTATTAATCACACAAGTCTGATATGGATCAAATTTTAGAGACACTTGTGGACACGTTGTTTGTGGTTTTACTAGTTTTCCATAGCTAACACGTCGGGTGATCTATTGTTTCTGAACATTGTTTGTTTTTGTTTTTGTCCGAGTAACAAATTTGGAATCTTGTGTTCAACTGCATGGATTCTCAAAACTAGGGTTTTGCATGGATTTCCTATAATCTATCATGAATTATTCGACTAATTAGGACTTTGTGTTAACTAGTGTGTCTACTGTTAGACTGAATGCCTAGGGATTGACTTACTGGCACCCTGTATGGCCCAATTATGATGCAATAGATGAAATGTAATGTAACATTGCATGATTTTTTTTACTTTTACATGTATTTTAAATTTTATATTTAACAAATTCCAAGTTCGCCTTTATTCGCTTCTTTTATGTTACTCCTACCAATTTTTGACGAGTCGTCAATATAAATTATCCTATTCAATTTAGACACTATAACAAGAAACTCGTTTAGTTAAGATCTTAATATATATTTATTTATTTAGTTTTTAAAACACACATATATATTATATATACATATTATAATAATACTTTTAGTTATAAAAAAACGAAACCGTGAATTCCTTTGACTTTTGGCAACAACACACAACATAAGAAGTATGTTGTGAGTTCGTTGTTTTTTTTTTCTTTTGAGATGTCAACAATTATAACCAAATTCAACCCCCACCTAATTCACTCCTAACCACTTCTTAACTCTCTTAATTACCCAACCACTTTACCCCAACTATATATACCCCCTCTCCTTCACTTCCTAACCCTTTTCCATCCCAAATCACTCCCAAATCTCTCTAATCTTCAAGTTTTTCAAGCAAAAAAAATCTGCACAAAATTTGTAAGATGAAAAGCCTTAATCTTCACTTTTCTTCCACTTTCTCCTCCTCTCCTCTTCTTCTAACCCCCTGGGAAAATCTCTAGGACCTTACTCTTGTTTGCTATGGCAAATAAATATGAGTAGGACATCAAAATGAGGCCTCAAAGGTGGTTCATCTTCTATTGTTTTTATGCACTAAAAGGTTAGTTGTAGTGATACCAACCAAGTTCACCAATAGCTTAATATTGGATGGACTTGTGTTATGGTTAATGGTTGACAAAGGAAAGCCAAGGCTCGTCCAAACTAAGTCACCATACACTACTTTAATCTTCTAGTTATATTATGTAAATACTAAAATAGATACTTTCAAAACTCTATTAATCTATTAACTTGGAAGGTTTGTGGTTACACCCTACCTTACCAATCTCTTGACCCATCTTGTAATACGGATTAGTTCCATACAAGAAAGGGAAATCCCGTGTCCAAGACCCATGTTTTATCTATAAACAAAGTGGTCATGACATGAACATTCTTAAATGGATTCACATTCCTAACTCTAATTCGTACCATCCTAATCACCTTGATGGTGATTTTGTGCTTGGTTTAACTTCAACTCATGACCATCCAAATTGCCCTAAAGGCAATTTGTGCTTTGGTTTGCCTAAAAGGCATGCTTGACTCTCTTGAATCTATTAAATCAACTCTTGAACCTAAAAACTCATTCCTTTCTAAATTCTAGTTAATCGGAGCTAAAGTCCTCCTTCCTCAAGACCCGTTTTTGGGAACTAATTAACTCACCCTAAGGTGAGTTCATATTTGTCCCCTTTTTATTCTTTAACTCTTTGGGGCTCAACATGTATCTATACAAAAACCTTAAACTTTTTGATACTCTTATACTCTTATGCTCAATCTAATGCTTATATGCTATACCATGCTAGAATCTAATTCTTACATACAAATGTCTATTAGCATACAACCCACCTTACATGTATAGCGCTATAGGATTGACACACCGCCCCCTTTATGGGTCATGTTAAGTTTTCTCAATTGTGTATTCGAGTGTTAATGCCTTTTGTATGGTTCTGTATGCGCATGACTATGACATGATGATTTGAGTAAAACTTTCTTATACTATATACGTAGGTCAAAAACTAGTATGCTCACCAATACTTTATGTGCTAACGAATATTTTATACGTGTTGCAGGAAAAAGCTTGATGAGATGATACAAGAAACATCACTTAGGATTCGGCCTTAGAAACAAACGAACAAACTTTATTTTACTTCATGTTTATGTTGATGTACATTCTCATGAACAAATTGTATACTTGTTGACTCTTAGATACGACTGAAATCTATTTTAATCTATTGTCGCAATTAGTGTTATGAAGTCTTTGAACAATCTATCACAAGTCGCGCCTCAATGTATTCCGCCATCAGTTGGGGTGTGACATGTAATGCCATGCACCATGGATATGTGTAAGTGAGTGTACGGATATGACCTGTGATTTCGACGGGTGTCACAGAAGCACTAGGAACACTGACCTACACGTCATATATATAAATGGACATCTTAGATCTATGTTTTATGTTTTTCTCATACACATTGTTCACCCGTCTCGTAGTATACATATTATGTTGTTATTATTGGTGACGTTTACACATTCCAAAATATTGTCAAAAACCAAGGTTTATTATATCAAATGTACACTTTTAAAACATAATTTATCACATGTTATTCTAAAAAAAAATACCTTTAGGTTTGTATCAAATACACGTATTTGCATATGTATCCACGTAGCACGTGAGACGCCCATATGTTTATGTATATTCAAGTACTTGATATCTTTATACATAACTATCCATGTTTATAAAGTTTCCACATGTACACACCCATATATGTTCATGCTTTAACTCTTTCCACATGAACATTCATGTCTAAGGTACCACTACTTCTTCTATACATAACCATTTGTTTGTCACACATCTATGTACATACATACACTCATTCGCATATAGATACCTATCTATGTATATCCATGTATTTGACACATACATAAATGTTCATGTTTATTAAATGTCACACGTACATACCCATATAAGTATATGTTTCACTACATACTCATCAACATTTATGTTTGTGACATTTACACATCTACAAATATATATTTATGCTGCAATCTTTCTCCATGTACACACATATCTCACGCACACATACATACTTCACATATAATATTATACTCACGCAAACATGCATACATACCTCATATGTATACACACGCGTGACATATAATATTATATGTATACGCATACATACATACATGCACAATACTCATGTACTTAAAACATTTCATTCACATGAACCTTTATTCAAGACTCAAAACGTTAGATCTCTGGTTTTTAAAAGAAAGCTTGTGTTTATTAACATGGGTGAACCATCTAGTTTAATCATGTGAAAAATAACAAGTGAGGTTGAGTGTCATACCTCTAGATCTTAGAAACAAAGTTTGAGGCTAGAAGATGTGTGTTAAGAGTGTGTGTTTAAGTGTAAGTTAGTGAGGTGAATCAACAAGCAAAATGAGCACCCATGGTCTTCTATTTATAGAGGAAAAATGAGAGAGACATATGGAGAGGGAGAGGGGATCGAATGGGGTGGGAAGGAAGAAGGAAATAGGTGGCTTCTATTAGTGGTAAGTCAACTTATATAAATCCAAGAGTTTAAGGAATATTTCCTTGTTAGTGATAAGTTATACACACGCTTGTTTCCATAATGTGACTAATGGGTAGTGTTAGATTAGTCTTAGGATTAAAAAAAAAAAAGATTTGTATAGGACAAGGGGGGGGGGGGCGGTTTTGGTTCAAGGGACAAGGAAGGAGGGTGTTGATTAGGGAAATAGACCCTCCATGGTTCTTGGTGATTTAGGGAATCATACCATATTAGTTCACATAATCATGATGTTTACTTGGATTTGATCGTGATTTAATAAAATATGGGGGCAGGGCCGAAAATTAGAGAAGGAGACACAAGTTTTGGCAAGTCAACTTCCATGGGACTTTGTAAGTTTGAGGAATCTTACCAAAATTGTGATTAGTCTTAGATTTGATGCCATTCTAATCCATGTCTTATCACACTAATTCTTGTCAAAATTGAGTGACTAAACACAAGATTATGGTGGGACTTGGAAGCAAAAGAGAAGGTGTCATGGTGGTGTGGAGGTCGACGACTCACAAGCTCCATGGAGGGATCCTAAGTGTTATTTGGGGAAGAAAATCTAACATGGATTAGGATGTTTTAAGGAATCTATACATAATTATCTCAAATCATGTCATCTTACAAAGACATTATTAGATTAATACATGACTAGACATGGAAACAAAGTGGGAGTATTTTGGTGATATGATTACACAAGTGATAGTGTTCTTGTGTTGTGTTGTGTGAAGGGGGAACAAAATGGAATGATGGTGGTGGTGATGTGCTTTGGGCTGAAAAAAAGAAAGGAAAAGGAAGGTGGGGGTGGCGGCTCTAGGTGGTGGTGATGGGAGTGTTATTTTGGGCAAGCATCTTCCTTACATCCTTGTGTTGATTAATTGTTTCTCCATTTATAGTTAATCATAAAAATGAGATGAGATGGTTCATTAAAGATGGGACAAATTGTATGTAAAAAAATGTGTTTTTCTTATGTCATTTGTCACCTCATACTTGCATGCATATATATATATATATATATATATATATACACACACACATGTATCGAATACATGCATGTGTATGTGTATATGAATCCTTGTATTAAAATTGAAAAAGGAAATGCATTTGAATTCCCATGTATATATCCATACGTACATCAATATGTATGAAATAAATAAACACATATACATGATTTTAGAAAAAAAAATATAATAATTGTTTAAACTTGCGTCACCAACGCTCATTGGAAATGGGTGAAATTGTACTTGTTCAGGTCTTGCTAGACTTTTTCGAGGGACTTATGCATATAAATTGATATCTAATATGTGCACCAAATGTAATGTTGACTAGAAAGTGTACGAATTTTGATCTGGTAAATTGGCGGGTATCACAACCACTATCCAACGTGCTGTGACTTTGGCACATAGTATGATGGATGAGGATGTTCGATCTGGAGTTTTGGTTAAGACGGGTACAAGTGATGTGAAAAAACGGAAGTGTGACGACAAGGAATCAAATAACCATTTTGAGTAAGAAGTAGGAAATTGTGAATGCGTATGTGGCAGTAGCAAAGAAACCGTACAAAGGGGCGCTTCCTAAGTGTAACAAATGCAGTTTTCACCACAATGGAACATGCGAAAGTTTCATTTGTGCCAAGTGTAGAAAACCAGGCCACATGTCTAAGAATTTCACAACTATGGGAGCTCGATGGGAATGCTATGAGTGTGGCAGTACCGAGCACTTCAGGTTTGACCCGCTAACCAGACCCGTTTAGCACCCCTATACTAGAATATATGATATAAAAAGTATGTATTTTTATTAGAAATTGACAAAACTAGTAATTTTTTGAATGTGAGGATGTGACTTGTCCTTATAGTCAAATTACCATTTTAAGGATTTATAACTGATATGATGAAGAGTCACGTTACATCATGATAGTGTGACCATTTTAAGTCGCATATCTCACTCCATGCCATAAACTTCATATAAAATTAAGTCACATATCACAATTTAATACAATGACAACATAATTCAAAGTGTTAGGAACAAAGCTGAACGATTTAAGGCACAACTATAAAACTACCTCCAACAACATGTGAGCTATCGATACATAAACAAATTCTAACATGCATGACTCGTTTAAAAGAGTCAAGGCTTTCAACTAAGTGTTTGAATTGACAAACACTATTATTGATTTATTTCAACTTCAATGTTGAAGACTGGATACAACTTAGAACTTTGATTCAAGACAATATTGTCTAATTACGTTGTCAACATAGTAAAACAAACTTAATTAATGACATGAAAAGATAAACACACTAACACCTTTACCACATGTAGACACGACCCACATATATGACTTGAAATGGATCAAACTATGATGGAATCCATAACCATGAGGGTGCTAAGATTTATCGGGTTCATGTACTTTGTACCAGCGAATATCTCTTTTGCGATAAGTCGGTTTGCCCTCTCAGACGGGTGATACGCATCCCAAAACACGTAAGCATTTCTATCTTCACATATGTTTGAAAACGGGGTGCAAAGTCCTATTCCGTTATATGGTCCTTGTCCACAACACGCTTCTTGTGATGTCTTAAATCCTGCATGACAAGCAAGTTAAGATGTGATAGTTGATAGCTTAATAGGGGTGTTAAATGAGTCAGGTTTGCGGTTGGTGGGTCGATGTTCGAACTTGACATAAACCCGAAAAATTGACATAAATCCGAACAAAACATAGACATGAAAACCATGTCATGCACACTAACCCGAACATGTTATGAGTGGTTGCAGGTTAACACAAACATGACCCATTTAACTCAAACATTTAATTATATATATATTTTTTGCATGCTAATACTCTAAAATAACAAATTAATATAAATAAATATGTTTAAACTATATGCTATGATTCTCATTTCTCTTCTATGTCTAACTTTGGCATAACGTTTAAGTTATAATAAAAACATATATTATTTTTTAATTTTAAGTTTTTAACTATAATAAAAAAGGGGCCAAGTCTTGAACCCGCCAAGACGGCCAACTGGCCAAGGCATCACATGTTTAACTATATATGTCTGTGGGTTTCATCCTAAATTGACTTGAACCTGTTTATATCAAGTCCAAACCCATGAATTTCATGTTAGATTTATTTTGTGTCCTAAATTTACATCATAGCAAGTAACAATAAAGAAGATGGAAAGCATATATAGAAGTATGGATTACCGAAAGCTTTCGGGTTACTAATAAAATTCAAGTTCACAAGATTCGTTTCAACGGTTGTGAAGATGTTGGTTCCAATCTTTTTATTAAGTGAGCTAACCATCTTTACGAGTTGTGGGTTAAATAATCCCGAAGCTTCTTGGAGATCAGGTGCACATTCGCCTTGCTTACTGTGTCGCGCTAGGCTCGCTGGCACACAACCTAGTGGCCCGGTACCTGTTACCAATACTTTACGAGCTCCTAGTTTATAAAGCCTCTGCACAATTATAGTTACTGTATTAATAACTCGTTAGGGCTGTACACGAGCCGAGTCGAGCCGAGTCAGGCCCAGCTCAAGCTCGAGCTCGAACCTAAACCGAGCCAGCTCGGCTCGGCTCGTTTTTCTGATCGAGCTGAAAAGTCGAGCTCGGCTCGTAAATGTTCAAGCCGAGCTCGAGCTGGCTTGAGCCAGCTCGATATATATTTTTTTTATTTTTTTACAAATATTTATTAAATAAAAAACAATAAAATTAAATAAAATTACACATAATCATATATATATTTTTTTATTTTTCTAAGTTATGGTTTATTTATCATGTAGATTTTTTTTATTTTTCTAAGTTATGGTTTATTTATCATGTATATTTTTTTTTATTTTTCTAAATTACACAAGCCTAAGTCGAGCCATATGTCGAGCCATCGAGCCGAGCCACGAGTCGAGCCATCGAGCCGAGCCATGAGCCGAGCCACGAGCTGAACACCCTTGGCTCGAGCTCGGCTCGATTACAAAACGAGCCAGCTCGGCTCGGCTCGAAAACAATACGAGCCTCTTCGAGCCGAGCTTTTTTCGAGCTTTTTTCAAGCGAGTTTCGAGCGAGCCTCGAGTCGCGAGCTTTTTGTACACCCCTATAACTCGTGCATTTTACAAAATGTGAATTTTATATATCCTCTCTAGACTTGTAAAATTAAATATTTCTTCAAATCATATTTGAAGAGCCTTATACATTATGCATTGAAAACTTGTGTTTTAGAAATGTAATTCAGCAAGTTTAGAGCGGATATATAAAAATCCCCCTTTTAAGTAAGATGGACAATTCAATACCATTAATATCTTCTCATACTCGGAGATGATGAAAGGGACATAGTCGGGAATTTTATATTGAATTGACCTAATCGAGTTTGGGATCAAAAAATAGTTGTTTACAAAATCGTTCCCTCCACACGTAATTAGAAACAATGCATCCTTGATGAGTTTTTTGGTTTTCTCGGTGCCGATTAAATCAGTCAAACGACGTTGGTAAGTCTCAAAGTCATCCAACTGATTAGGCATTCGAATGATATTTACCTACAAAAATGAAGGGTAAAACTATTATATAATAAGCTAAAATATGTATCTATTCAACATGTAACGATATAATTGACAAAATAGTTTGTTTAATTTTCATATATAAGTTACCAAAAGATTTAAATTTTCTTGGTAAGTGAAGAATAATTGACTTACAAATTGAATTCCAGTGTCATTTAGGATCCCGATTCCAGCAGAAGCAAAGTTCGCTCCATTTAACAAATTTTGACCCGTTAGAGTCGGATCTAAAAATGGCAATATTGGACCCACTCCGATGAGTTCACCTAGAATCATATTTTTCACGAATAAGAATATATACTATATCCTAATAAAAATATAATATGTGACGAAAAAAGTTATATTTTTTCGAGTTGTAATAGTTGTCGTAACCATGTTTTATTGTTTTTTTTTAAATAAATATTACTAGTTTTTTTTTTTAACAAATTAGTACCAAAGCAAACTAAATACAAATAAAATAAGCTCGGAGGTTAACCAATAGCGTCCGGTAGGTTGAGGCCGTTAGAGAAACGACCAGTGGGGCGATGAGTCGGATAATCAATTCCATAAGGAGGTGAATCTGCTCGTGCTGAGGTTGCCAGATAGTTATTATTCCCATTGTCTACTAACGAGTCCCCAAACACGAAAAATGCACGACGAGTTATTCCAACATTCGGGTTAGGAGGCGGGTTGTTTTCGGCACCTACCCCTAAAGTATGATTGAAAGTAAGAAATATGAAAATGAAAACAAGTGGAAAGCTAGACATTATTATGTTGCACTTAGAAAATGAACCAAACGTGTTTATATATATATTGAAGATGCCGAAGGGTCAACGTCCATAGAGTTGACTTTTATGTAATAAAAAGTATTCAACAGGGTGTGGTCACTTACTATACATAGAAACACCTCAATATGAACAATACCATATTTCTACCTTGATAAGATCAAATTTAAGACTGATATATCCTAGTGTACAACTAGGACTCACAAGTCACAATGGTGTTGGTTTACTGGTTGTAATTGTAGTACACTTGAACCCAAATAATATTCATGCATTTATTCTTGTATTTATTCTTGTAAGAACATATGTAATGAAGCGTGATTTGGAGCGTGAAGATGAAGATAGCGCCCCCAACACCATTACATGGGGGCGCCATCTTCCAAATCCTTCCCCCAGCTTTATGAACATAGCGCTCTACAACCAAACCAATAACCAATCATCGATGGCCACGTGTAACAAACAACAAACAAACGTTTGAAAATGGGGGCGCCATCTTCCAAATCCTTCCCCCACCCCCACTACACCCCATTTTAAATTCAAGCCCCGTGCTGACTTAGCTACCACGTGGACCAATAAGAAGAAGGGGCCTTATGTTTTTCAAGCCCCACTACACATGATCTAAAACAAATAATGGTTTTCCAGACGTGTTTTTTTTCCTTTTAACTTGTTTTCCACCTATATACCACACAATTTTGCATTTTAAGAATTTAGCTCACACCACTTTTATAAAGGCAAACACAATACCACCAGACCACTAGGCTATCGATAGGGATGAGAAAATGGTAGCGAGTACCGAAACCGAACAGGTACCGAATGTATCATACTGAACAATTTTCAGTACTCACCTTTTGCGTTTTTTGGGATCGGTATTTTCGGTTTGATACCAGCATTTTGGATTGATTTACTTTCAAATACCGTACCGTACCGCTACCATTTTTTACGATTTTCGGGATTGGTGCTTTCGGTACCAACAAATTTGGAAATCGGTATTGATATTGGTACTGGTACTGTGCTCATCCCTGTCATGGGTATTTTGATTAAACATGTTAACGTGTTTAATTAAATAGTCTGACACATCAACATGTTAATGAGTTAAACATACCAATTCAAACAAGACCCATTTCTAGTCTTATTATATTAGGTGTTAAGAGTTCAAATTCAAACATCTCCCTTTATCAAAGAGTTAGAAATAACAATGTTATGGACAACTTGTAATATAACCTCGAAGAGTCCAACAAATTTAATTTTGACATTGGGTGGTCTCAACTCTCAACTAGGACACATATTTTCACATTTAACGCTTGTAATAAATCCCACCGACTAAGTAATTAATTATGCTTGGTTCAGTTCCATCTACTTTTTTTCGGTTGTACTTTATTTGTAAAGTTAGCTAACATGGCAAATGATACTCTCATCAAATGGTTTGTAAGAAGCATGGGCGAAGCTTGGTTCTCGAATCGGCGGGGGCCGGACTCAATTTTTTTCGATCGATAGTGCAAATCGGCAGGGGCCGGACTCAACCCGCACTCAATTTACCTATAAAAATCGTAAATGTTCACTACTGCGCCAAAAAACAGGGGGGGGGGGGCCAGGGCCACTCCTGGCCCTTTAAATCCTTCGTCCCTGGTAAGAAGGCAGTCTAATGAACTTGTATGGAGTTTATGGGTTCGAGTCTCACTTGGTGAGTTTTATCCCAATAGGCCTTTACGCGGTGAGTTTCCTCTGAAATGGTAGACGAGCGAAGTCACCAGTGTTGTCTGCATTCGCATGACGCGAGTAGCCTTTCGCCATTGGGTTTACACGGGTAGTCAGGCTTTGCGTATTATTTGTTGGTCGTAAAAAAAAAAAAAAAAAAAAAAAAAAAAAAAAAAAAAAAAAAAAAAAAAACTAATATGGCTACATCAAATGGTAGAAACTTTTGTTTTCTAGTGAGTGGTATTAGCTATTAGGTTTCATCTCATACTAGAGATGCATATAAAAGTTTTGAGGGCTTTATCTTAGTGGTTTCTTAAGTGTTGCATGTATTGTTTCTAAAAAAACTAGTTGTCTCTTGTGGACATATTGTTAAAAATATATTGTGTTATGTAATTCATATGTTTGTGGTTTAATATTATTGGGCCTACTATTATTCCTTGTTGGGCTTAATTGTTACACTGGTCTAATAGCTTTGGGTTTATATCAGGGGTGTCAATCGTGTCGGGTTGATGGGTTGGCGGGTTGAAATTTGCAACCCGAACCCGACCCATATTATTATTCGTGTCAAACTTTCCAACCCTAACCCGCACACATATAAATTCGGGTCAACCCGAACACGACCCATATAACCCGTATTTTTAAATGAGTCACACATTTTGATGAGTTATAAGCGGGTTATTGGGTTGTAAGCGGGTTATCGATAACGTATGTAGTGGTGAGCATGAGTGTGACAAGTATATACAATATCGTGCAAAAAATTAACACTATTATAACTAACCATGTAAAAGGGAAACGAAAAACACAAAACAAAGATACGAAAGATTTTTTTTTATAATTACTTAAACGGGTTAACGGGTTAACCCGTTTTTATACATGTCAACCCGAACCCAACCTGTTTTTAATACGGGTCGACCCAAACCCGACCCGTTTTTTTAAACGGGCCGTGTTAGTCAATCCAAACATGTATTTTTTCGTGTCGGTTTCGGGTCGGGTCAACAATTTCCGCCCCTAGTTTATATGTTGATAGTATGTTGTGGGCTCAACTTGATTGGAATGGTTAAAGTTGTTGCAAGATTGTTTCTGGGTTAAATCCTGACCCTTGATATCAGATGAGATGAATAGCTGAGATCAGCTCATGTGGTTTGTTGCTAGAAGTTTTGAGGCCAGCTATATAAGGGTTATTGTTGATATTTTTATTATTCATTATGTATTTTCTCTTTATTTTCAGTCTCTCTCTATTCCAGAGATGATTGAGGTCTGTTCTAGGGTTTCATCCCTGAGTCTTGGTGTATTTTGGCCTTGATCATCTGTGTGATCATCGTCTGTATTGTGGTCTGTAAGTTTGGTTGTATTTTTTATTTTTATGATTCTCAACTGATCTAAACAATCAATTGAGTCTAAGAGCTTGTATTGTTTCATATGGATTCATCTATTGTTGAATCCAGTCTTGGGTATTTGGGGGGCAAATCTTTTGGGTTGGTTAATAATAGATTTTGTTATCGTTTTGTCGCCTTCTGTTGTTTCTTTATTCTTGACTTTGAGTTTGTGTTGGCTTAGATTTATTTGTATTGTTGGTTAAACCATAAATTTCTACACATATATAGTATGGTGATAAGATGTCTCTTTTTTATCCTATATGTGGAGGTATAAATCTTGTAAGACGAGTGTATAAGAGTATTTAAGAGTGGGTTAATACAAAATAGTAAGTTAGCTTGTCATAAAAAATGTAAAGTACACGAATGGTCTATATGTGATTTGCCAATATTTTGAATTTGGTCTATAGATTTTTAAATGTATACGGATGGTTCCTATGGTTACTTTGCACTTTGTAACGCATTGTGTCCCCGAAGTTTACAAAAAGTACATGGATTGTGCTTGTGGTTTGCAATTTAGATGATCTATTTCTCATTTAAAATGTAGGGCAGTGAACAAATATTCGAACATAATGAATCAACAATAACATCCCGTACATAAAAGAGTTTGGAATCAAAACATGTTCCTCATTTTTGGTGCACTTGATACAAGCTTACATGTTGGAATCGACAGCCATGATGACACTAAGGTTCACTGGTTTCATATACTCCGGTGTACCGTTCATTATTTGTTGTACAATTATTCGACATGCTCGTTCGGTCGGATGGAACGCGTCCCAAAATACATACTCGTCTCTATTTCGGCACAAGTTCGAAGTCAACGAGCATAGACCCGGCATCCCATTGAATGGTCCTTGTCCACAACAAGCCGTCTTTGATGTTACAAAACCTACATATATGTTGTTAACATTAGATCAATGTTGTAACACTTACATTTATTTTCCAATAAAACTAAAGGTATCACACTATTAAACAAATGAGTATCACCAACAGAAATCTACCCAACCCGCCTACCACCTCTAGAAGTTGCAGGGGCGGACCCAATGAAAAAGCAGGTGTCGCGTCCGTTGCGGCTCAACTTCGCGCGCGTAGTGGAAAATTAGTGGAAAATTTGTTTTTTTTTTACGAAATTTGAAAAACGTTGCTACTAAAATGAAAAAAATGAAAAACGTTACTACTGAAAAACATTTCTATATCCGCTACTGAGAAGTTGTAAAGGTTAATTCTTACCAAACGCCTTAGGATCAGTGATCATATCATGATGCATGAGTTTGGTGTTGGCAGCAACAAAAACTTCGGCATGAAACTTGGCATTAAGGTCTTGAACCATTTTGGTGAGTTGTGGCTCAAACAAAGAGGCTGCGGCTTGTAGATCAGTCGCACAATCACCGTTCGCACTGTGTTGCATTCGTTCCGCTGGAGCGCACCCCAATGGCCCCGTACCCATCACGATCACCCTCCTTGCTCCCAATTCGTAAAGTTTCTACATTGTAATTTAATGAACCTTTACTATATTTCAATTGATAAAAACGCTCATATTCAAAACTAAGTCTGGGTGGTGCAGAATGGAGCTCCTAGAGGCTCCATTCTGCCACCTCAACGCTCCCTCAAAAGGGGGCTTTATTCGCTTATTCCAATAATTAATAGGATATAAAATAACGTCACTTTATTAAAAAAATAAGTAAAAAGAAAAACAACAAAATGTGATTGTTGAATAAATGGGGCCACCAGACCAACGTATTAATTCACAATTGATAAATGACACCCCATGACAACTGAGAAATAGGGGAGGGGCACAATTTTTGAAGAAAACGTTGAGGTGGCAGAGGATAGCGCCTCTACACCACGCAACCTAATTGTAACCGGAGAGATACAAGTGTAGTTGAGGAAATGATTTACTAATATCATATATTAATGATTATGTATTTCGTAGATAACATTTGTTTAGTAATCACATTAAAAACATATAATAATTTTTTTAAGAAATTAGGAAAAGAAATAAAAATTACTCATTTTATAGGTGACATAACATAACCCATGCTTTGACTATCACATGGACATTGTGGTATTTTAAGACCGAAGCGAGTGGGAACATGAGTTGTCTTATGGCAAGAGTGAGATTTAATAAAGAAAAAACTTACCTCCAAGATCTTGCGATATTCAGCTATGAGATAGGTAACGTAATTAGAAAGAGAAGTTAGTTGAGACCTAGCTGAGCCCGGATATAAAAAATAGTTGTTCACAAAATCGTTGCCGCCCAACGAAATAAGGACTAATGCTCGGTTAACAAGTTGTTTAGCTTGTTCATCACCGATTGCTTGGCTTAATCTTTGTTGGTACTCTTTGAAGTACTCGAGTTGTAACGGCATTCTTAAAACATTTATCTGTAAAATGAAACATGTTTTAGTTATTATTTTAACTTTTTGTCACACAGATAACAAAAATAAATGTAGAAATATATTTGAAATTAAATTCTGTAATTATTCATTTTCGTCAAATTTGGAATTTACGTCAACTCTATGCTTTTTCTTGTATATAGCAACACTAGATTATATCCTAGGAGTATCCCGGGTTGAGAAATTTAATATGATACATCAATTTTACATATGAAGTAGACTGATATATAACTCTAATATTAATATCTAACCTAAAACAATGTACAACTCCAATGCTAACACCTAACCTAAAAGAATGTAGAACTTCAATGTAACTCTAATATTAACACATATCCTAAAGCCTAAACAAATGTACAACTCTAACATATTAATATTGATACCTAACTTAAAACAACGTATAACTCTACATATTCGGCTCTGGTTGAAAAAAAAAATCATATTTACTGATTTGAACATAATTAATGACTTCCCTATACATAATTAATGATTTACCTGAACACTTTGTGTTTTTTTCCTGTATGAACAAAACCCTACAAAAAAATAGTCATTTTTTTTCTCCGTTTTTTTATATAGCACTATGGTACTCATTGAAAAGATAATAAAACACTCGTTAATTTGGTGTAATTTTTTTCTTTAAAAAATCTCGTATATAAAATATATTCACGTTTAAATATTATGGTAGGAAACATGAGAGTGAAAAATCTAATTTTGTTTTTAAATTCTTTTATTCCTAAAATATCCCAATGCCACATTGAATGACACATGACACATTCAAAGAAAAGAATGTCTCTTTGAGTGTCATGTTATTAAAATGGCTTTAGTTTATTATATGTATAGATTTTGTTTCTAATATTTTTTTTAATTGAATTTAAAGATGTATGGTGAACATTGTACATGTAACTCCAAATTTTAAGATTAAAAAATTTCTGTTTATAATTATATCAAACAAACATATGTTTCACTGTATGTTTATAATAATAAAATATATAAAATAAATATTAATTAACTTGTTTAGAAAAAATATTGATGCGCAATGATTTCGACTTACAAACTGAAACCCAGTGTCATTTAGTATTCCAACACCAGCCGAAGCAAAATTTGCACCAATGAGAAGTTTTTGTCCCTTGAGTTGAGGACTCAAAAATGGTAATGTGGGCTCGGACCCAATATACTCACCTAAGAAGAAAAACATAAAACAACAATAAACATGAAGATTAAATTATGTATGTAGTTATTTAATGCTACAAACTTCGATCAACTAAAGTATTGCCGGGTACTCTGTACGCGGTTCCCAATGGTCGAAAGGGGCCCCAGACGGCCTCTAGTCCGTACGGACAGAGCCCTTCGGCCCACCTGTCTCCTGTTCCAGGGAAAACCCGGCCCACAAACCCGCCCGAAGGCACGACGGTAGTGAACCGGTAAAACCTGGAAGGATCAGGAGTCGAACCCATGACCACAAGGGTCAAGGGTCTCTCCATCACTTCCCAACCACATACCCCACCACAAAGGGTGGGGGTATCCATCACATGCCTCCCGTGGAAATCGAACCCGGCTCCCCCAAAGAGAGAACCGGCCCTTTTACCACTAGGCCACATGATCAGGATTAATGCTACAAACTAAAAGGTATAAAAAGATAAAGAATGAAAACCAAACTGATAACATCTGGAATATTGAGGCCATTGGAAAAGCGACCGGTAGGATTATGATTCGGAGAATCGATGCCATAAGGTGGCATGTCAGCACGAGCACCCGTGATCAAGAAATTATTGTTACCATTATCAACTAAAGAGTCCCCAAACACAAAAAATGGTCGAGCTTGCTTTCCTTTAGGGTTAACACGCGGCCCCCTTGGTGTAGAACCAGGGCTTTTGGGCGCAACATGAGTCGCATTGGGTGCTCCATGATTTCCTTTGGGTGAACCATGACCTCCCTTGGGTGAACCATGACTCTTTTTGGGACCATGATGATTCCCTTTGGGTTTAAAGATAATCTTATCACCGCCATGACCCCCCGTAGGGTCAAAGATAATCTTGTCGAGTGTGGCACTAACACTAACCCATGTGGTTAAACACAACACTAACATGAACCAAAGGCTAGCCATCTCAGGAGAGTGGTTTCAAATTGGGGAGAGATGATTGGAGTGAAGAATGGTTTATGGGTTTATATAGATGATTAGAATCATAATACTATAATCTTGAGTATTTGGAGTCATAAAAATATGGAATTTAATGTCATATAATTAATTGTGAAATTAAGAGTACCAAATCTTAATCTTTTTATAAAGGGTAAAGTTATCAATTTGGTCAACCATTATATAATTTTAAGACTATATTATTATTATTTTTATTAATCGTCTAGTGTCTCGTCCAACACTTGTAGCCTAGTTGGTTGAGGGCTTAAGTTTTCTATGGGAGGCTTGGGTTCAATTCCCACTAGCTATATTCGGAGGACATTAAGAGAAATGAGGGATGACTCCTAACCTATGGTTAGGAGTTCGAGTCCTGATCTCGCCCGGGTTTTACCGGTTCTCAACAGCGGGTCTTCGGACGGGTGGGGGATCGGGTTTTCCCCGGTTCGGAAACCTTGTGGGCCAGCCCCTTGCATAGTCCTGGGGGGTTTTTGGGTTCGCCAGTTTAAGGGTCCCATGGATAGTCGGGCAGAAACGTTTCGTTGGCCGTTCAAAAAAAAATCTTCTAGTGTCTCAATTCCATAAGTAATACATAAAATTGTTTAAAAAAGTTATGATGATAGTATTATCTTTTACAATACGAATTCACACGTTATTTATTTTAAAAAACACCAAACAAAAAAAAAAAAAAAAAAAAACACCCAACAAGTATATACAGGTCAACGGCCCCACATATACTTAAAATTTTTGTATATACCATATTGTTGGTTTCACACCTTGGTCAACCTATGATTTTTAACATGACGAGGTGATTAATAAATTTCAAATTTAATAAACTTAATGCGGTCTAACAGTCACCTTGACTTTCAAGTGATGTCAACAGATCATCAACATTTCAACATTTGGGGCGAGTATAAAACCAAATGGCGGAGTGACACCCTTTTAGCTTTCCTTATGAAAGGTAGGGAGTTCGAATCCTACCGGCATCAAAATGCTGCTGGTGGACCAAGTTTTACCGCAGTGGGCCTTCGGACGGCGGGTTTTCTCTAGGAACTGGTTTGAACTTATTGGTGGACCCGAGTTACTCTCGGAGTACTCCTTTATCCAGTTGGTACTTAGAGAGTGTTCGGGATTGATTTATTAGTCGTCAAAAAAAGTATAAAACCAAATGTCCAAATCAACCAAGCCATCAACGAAATAATTGATAAAATCGAACCATTAAAATGAAACTGATTATCAAATCACCCTGGCGTCATATGATAGGTTTCAAGGGTTGCCTACAAAACTCCTTGCTCGTTCGAAGAAAATTCACTTAATCGGATCGTTTGTAATATGCAAATGTGCTGAGTTGACTCGATTTGTAAATGAGTTGTGTTGAAGCCAACGTAAGCTCGCTCGTTGGCTCGTATAAATTAAGCCAAAATTTGAATACTTGTTACGTTAAAACTCAATTCCAATTATAAATAAGCGCACATAATACGATCCATAAGCTTGATAAAGATTAGACCACCATAAAATTATATTTTATTAAGGTTTAAATATTAGTTTTAACTAGCTTGAAACCTCGTGTATTACAAGGGTTGAATATGTGTAATTTTATGTATTAAGTAATAAAGAAGTTATATGTGTATAGGAATTTTTTCAAATGAGAACATTTTGCCAAATTGAAAACTAAGAGAACCATTATGAACCACACATTTCTCTAAGACATTTTTTTTGCTTTAATTGCTGCTTTTTATGCAGGAATTTTTTTTGTTTTTTTTTTCAATATACACATGTGTAGAATTGCAATATACACATATGTATAGCTGGAAATGTAATATACACATATGTATAATTGCGCTATACACATATGTATAAATGAAAAAAAAATCCCCTTGCATAAAAACGCGGGATTAAAGCAAAAAAAAAAAAAAAAAAAAAAAAAAAAAAAAAACTTTTGCCTTTATAAGAAATGTGTGGTCTAGAATGGTTCTCTCAGTTCTCAAATAGGGGTTGGTTCTCTTAGGATCCATACCATATATTTATATATATAGGGGAGGGATAAAATGAAAACCCTGTTGAGTTGAGAAAACCTTTGAAAACTCATGTAAAAAACCATTTTTTTTTTGAAAAAAATAACCAATGTAAAATACATGTTTTTAAGCATTTTGGGCAAAAAAAATAACAAAAGCGCCGATGAGATTTAAAAAAAAATAAACAAAGTTGCTAAAAAACATATGTTTTCAGCTATAGGGGTGAGCATATGAAAACCGATAACCGAAAAAACCCAAAACCAAACTGATAACCAAACCGAAAATAACCGAAACCGAATTAACCGATCGGTTACGGTTAACATATGGCCAAAACCGAACCATTCAGTTACAGTTACGGTTTCCCCTCTTCCGTAACCGAAATAACTGAAATCGAACCGATAGTTATATACTTAATTATATTTCATATATATATATATATATCCATATATTTGGGATATATTTTCATGTATTTTCGGTATATTTCATGTATCTTTCATGTATATCTATGTATTTGAAATATTTTTTATATATATATATGTATATATATATATGTATATATATATACAAATATATATATATATATTTGTATATATATATATATTTGTATTCTTAAAAAATGTTCAAATATATATATAAATATATGTATATATATATATATATTTTTTATATATATATATGTATATATATATATATATATACAAATATATATATATATATATATATATATTTGTATATATATATATACAAATGTATATTTGTATATATATATATAGGTTTCTGTACAAAAACCATTTTTCGTGAGAAGTGTGAGAAGGATTAAAAATTGATATGTAGGCATCATTTTTTGAACTTAGTCATGATGTTTTGGATTATTTTGCCTAGAAAAACACCAAACATAACAATTAAGAACCGAAAACAATGTATTTTAGGCTTAAAACATAAAACACCATGCTAAGAACATTAAACAGTGTGTTTTAAGTGTTAAGTAGTGTGTTTTAGCTTTTTTTAAATTTAATGACTATAATACATTGGATTGTGTTTTAGATTGTTGTGTTTGGTGTTTTTCAAGTTAAAACAACCTAAAACATCATTCCTAAATCCAAAACATGATGCCTACATGTCAATTCTTAATCCTTCTCACACTTCTCACGAAATATGTCTTTTGTACAGGAACCTAAACCTACAAATATATATATATATATTTGTATATATATATATATATTTGTATTCTTAAAAAATGTTCAAAACGCTTTACTAACTATTTTAAGTTTATAATTTTGCACAAGTTTTATGTTTGGTTATTAACCGAACATGAACGAAACCGAACCGATAACCGACATATTAACCGAAGTAACCGAACCGACGTAACCGAATGGTTTCGGTTATGGATTTTCCTAAAACCGAACTTCGGTTATCGGTTATATGTAAAAACCGAACCGAACCGACATTTGCTCACCTCTATATTTGTCTATGTTTTTAGCAACTTTGTTTATTTTTTTAAAAAAATCTCATCGGCGTTTTTTTTATTTTTTGGCCCAAAACGCTTACAAACATGTATTTTACATTTGTTATTTTTTTCAAAGAAAAAAATTGTTTTTTACATGGGTTTTCGAAGGTTTTCTCAACTCAAGCAGGTTTTCATTTTATACTTGACCTATATATATATATATATATATATATATATATATATATATATATATATATATATATATAATGTTAATTTGAGAACACCTGTATTTCATGCGAACCACGAAAACGCTTTCTAAAACCCTTCAAATTCAAAATTTCATTTTATACTTTTATTTCTTACTAAAATACAATCTCAAAAACACAATTTACGCATAAAAAATTAAACGTATAAAAAATCAAATTGTTTTTACACATGTGTAAATTTACTGTTTATACATGTGTATACTATTTCATTTACACATGTGTGAAAAATTAATTTTAGAGTGTTTTTGCAAGAAAAAATGAATTATTTGGAAAAAAAATTCATTTTTAATGTTGTATTTTAATTATAATGTGACTTGTATTAAAAAATTGATTTTGATTGATTTTTTTGTTTGTTCTCACGGGTTCTCACGATATTCTGTAGGAAAATAGGTTTTTGTAAAAAGTGTGAGAATGATTAAAAATTGAGAAGTGAGAAAATTAAAATTTAATATTATTATTTAACATGAGAGGGGAAAAGACGAGTTAAATGCTAATTTTGTCCCTGAGGTTTGGTCTAGTTTTGCTATTTCAGTCCATTTTTTTTTTTTGCAATGGAACCTCTGAGGTTTGGATTTTCTTGCTATTTTCGTCTATTTCACTAACTCAGTTAAAAACTGACATTAAGTCAGGGGTAGCCTTGTCATTTTGCCTATTTAAATGAGGGGCAATTTGGACCTTCTTTAAATTAGTTTTTGTGTATTAATTTATTTTACTTAATCGAGCCAGCTATAGTAAATAGTTATAGAGAAAGTATACGATACATATACCTTAACGAGAGAAGTGTAGAAAGCCACCATATTTTGCCACCTGTCAATTTAATCAAACTACAGTTAACGTAATTAAACTCAATTACAGTCAAATTTAAGGGTATAACTGATTTACGTAAATCACGTTCTATATAAGGTTACGATTTCATAAATTAAGCAATTTCAACTCGATGAAAACATTCTGAATGATTACAATCAAAAACAAAAACAAGCCGATTGCATTGAACGAAACATAAGATCAGTGTTTCATCCTAAAAATCCGAAAAACAGAGGATTATACTGGGACGATTAATTAGGCGAAAAACATAGGATTATCAATAAACGCTCGTATTAGTTGTCAAATACTTTCAATTGTATTTCAAGAAGAAGGACCAAACATAAAAATTAGGTTAAAAGAAGTTGCAGAAGAAAAAGAAGAAGTTGGTGATAACAGAGTGCTTTGGACGCACCTTATAAATGTTTAGACGCACTTGATGTAGAATTTAAACGCATGTTGTAAAATGTTTAAACGCACGTTGTAAATACCCATGTATATAAACACACTCAATTCTTCATAACGTGCGTCCAAAACCTTAATACGTGCGTTTTGAAACAATAAATGTGTGTTTGTTTTATTCAACCAACCAATTTTAAATGTATAACATGCGTCTGAAAGTATGTAAGTGTGCGTCTAACACACTCTGTTATGCCAACTTCTTCTTTTTCTTCTGCAACTCACGCTAACCTATTTTTTTGTTTAATCCTTCTTCTTGAAATACAATCGAAAGTATTTCACAAATATAACGAGCGTTTATTCATTATCATACATTTATCGTGTCATTTAATCGTCTACGTATACAATCCTCTGTTTTTTTTATTCAAACTATGTTATAACGTTTAATCGACTTTTTATTTGTTTCTTCAATTTTGTAATATCTCAAGATGTTTAATCGATTTGAAAGCCAGTAAATTATTCTTCGGTTAACTCTCTGTTGAAATAAAAGAAAAATTGTAAACGTTTTTTTCCCTAATTTACCCCTGGTTAGATTAACCCAAAAATGATTAGGGTTGTTAATTACCTTCATGCCACCGTCTTAATCTAATGGCTGAGAATGCTTCCTATGCTTCTCACGTTAAGGAAGCTTTGTACGATATCTCTTCCCATAGTTATATTGCTGATTAATCATACTGGTAATAGTCAGAATCAAAATTATGAGCAGTTGTAGCTTAACCATCTAGTCATAATCAATTTAAATCCACATCCAAACACCCCATCATAATTCTTCCTTTTGGTTTTTTAACATGTATATTATTGTTCCTGCTAAGTTTAGTTTGGCAGATTAGTTTAGTTTGGGTGGTATGATTCCTCACTTCAAAGTCAGCATATCTCTGACAAAATATATCCTGACATCAAAACTTTTGGATTGATATAGCCAGTGTTTTGAAAACCGGACCGGCCGGTCGGACCGGGCTCCGGGACCTGGACCGGTCCGGTTTGGTTCGGGTGGTTGGACCGTTTCTGCAGCGAACCGGCTTCGGACCGGAAAACCGGCCGGTCGGACCGGAAAACCGGCCGATCGGACCGGAAAACCGGTGGTCGGACCGGTTTTTTTAATTATTTTTTTGATATTTTGGGTTTCGAAGCATTTTTTGGCCCGGTTCGTTGGACCGGTCGAACCGGTCGGACCGGTGAACCGCCCGAGGGTCCGGTTCGACGTCCGGTCCGGTTCTGAAAACCTTGGATATAGCATTGCCATTTTGATTATTTAAATAAAAAATATATATGACCTTTTCGTGTAAAACTCAGAGGTTGAATGCTACAATAAAGACATGTGTATTAAAAAAAAAACTCTAGACATAAGACCCCCCGTAGTGGGGCGTTTTTTTGAGAAAAAAAAAAATAGCGCCCCTGTACACCATTACAGGGGGGCTCCATGGACCAAATTCAGCAAAGGGCTTTATATATATAACGCCTCCCCTCTTTTGCCCCCTCCAATCAGATCAAGCCACGTCATCTCTCTCTTTATTTTATTATTATTTTAATTTAAAAGATATAATAAAATATTAATAGGAGCTTTATAAATAAAGCCCCACCACTACACCCCATTTTCACTTTATCTCTCCATGCTGACTCAGCTGCCACGTGGACCAATCAGAAAGGGGAGCTTTATATATAAAGCCCCCCACTACGCATGGTCTAAGAAATTTGATAACCTTGAATTCCATATTGAAACCAAAACCATGTTCCAGAAATTGGGTAAAGCAGTTTGAAGAGTTATCTTATTCATGACTGCAATTGGGCGGCGATAGTTTCCAATGGTGGTTGTGGTTCACGATTAGCTGCAGCTTAGTGATTAGAAGTAGCAATGACAATGTCAAAGAAATTTACCCAGATTCTATGGAATGTAAAGAACAAAGATGTTAATATCAAAGAAGGTTCATGTTGTATGACCCAGACCGGTCAGTTTGACCAGTGATTTCCTTTGTTAATTTGTCTATGTGGAGAAAGATCATAGTATCGATTCATGGTGGTAGAGGGGCCTGGTGTTTCTTACCAGTCAAGAAGTCCATCACGGGCTGCTGGAAATCTATCGTCTCGTTACTGGAAGATAGAGAGATTCAAGGCAAGAAATGCAAGCAGTTAGTTCGAGGCATTATCGGCCAGGGGGAGTCTGTGGCCTTCTGGACAGATTTATGGTTCGGAGACTCGATCCTGAAAGACAGATGGCCATGCTTGTTCAGGTTAGAAAAAAAAGAAAAGATGCAAAGTTAATGAAAGGATTGCCAAATGTGGGGATGCTTATGTTTTCAATGGCTGCTGGAATAGAGGCCCCAGGTCAGTGGAGGAGTTGTCCGAAGCGCAGGACCTGGAGCGCCTCTTGTCTCAGTTCAGTTTCGGTGGGTCTAAAGACTCTTGGACTTGGGGTCAGGGGACTTAAGGGATCTTCACAGTGGCTGGATGTAAGCAGTGGATTGAAGAAGAAAGGGTGGGGACGCTGCAGTCTAATTTTAAATGGGTAGGTTGGGCTCCTTTAAAAATTAATCTGGTTGTTTGGAGGGCTGCCATGGATAGATTGCCGACTAAAATTGCTTTGGTCAGAAGAAACATGCACATGACAGACGTGAACTGTCAGTTTTGTAGTTTACAAAATGAAGACTTGAATCACCTGTTTGTTGGATGTGGAACCGCTTATGGTGTATGGAATTGTATTTGCAAATGGTGTAAATTGGACCCTTTTTTACGCTTATGAGTATGATGATTTGCTAGAGCTACAGAGAAACGTTTATGGAGGTAAATGGAGGAAAAAGATAGTGAGAGGTATTGTGATGATCACTACGTGGGTCCTTTGGATTTCGAGAAACGAAAAGATATTTTAAGGGAAGGATAAGAAGGTGATGGAGATGGTAGCGGAGATTAAATTTAAATCTTTCCTGTGGTTGAAAAATAGATCAAAGTTCTCTTGTATAGTTTGGAAAGATTGGGCTTGTTATCCTTTGTATATGTGTTTGTAGTTGGCGGCTCTTGTTTTTAAGGGCTTGCCGTTGTGTTTTTTAATGAAAGTCAATGTTCAAAAAAAAATTTCAAATCTGCCTAATTTAAAGTGTTGAAAATACTAATTTAACCAAAGCCAACCTTTACAATGTAATCAAAAGCCAAGGGTGGTGGATGAGGAATGAGGTGATTGATGATGGGGATGGGGATGGGATGTGTTGCTGCTGGTGCTGTGTGTGTGTGAGAGAGAGAGAGAGAGAGAAGAAGAAGAAGAAGGGGGGGGGGGGTTGAGTTTGTTATATTAAATAAATAAATATATTGTCCAAACACTTGTAGCCTAGTTGGTTGAGGGCCTAAAGTTTCCTATGGGAGGCTTGGGTTCAATTCCCACTAGCTACATTTGGAGGACATTGGTGGAGGGGAAATGAGGGATGACCCGGCCATTGGCTTGGGTTCGAGTCCTGATCCCGACCGGTTTTACCGACTATTTCACCGTCGTGCTTTCGAGCGGGTGAGTGGTCGGGTTTTCCCGGGAATTGGTGGCAATTGGTGGCCCGGGTACTCTCGAGTACCTGATTCACCAAAAGGGTGCCCGAGAGTGCTCAGAATTGATTCGTTGGCCGTTCAAAAAATAAATAAATAAATAAATATTTTATGTTTTATTATATAAAAAAGTAAATTATTGAAAAAAATAGAAAACAAAGATAAATAGGTAAAATGACTACAATACCCCTAACTTAACAGAAAAAAAACCCAATTAGTGAAATAGACAAAAATAGCAAGAAAATCCAAACTTAGGGGTTCCACTGCAAAAACAAACTTTTTTTGGTTTGAAGCAGCAAATTGGACCAAACCTCAGGGATGAAATTGACATTTAACTCGAAGAAGATTTAATATTATTATTTTATAGGAGAGAACGTGAAAATTATGATGTAATATTATTATATATATTGGATTATTATATATATTTAATAAGAGAGAGACAAAAAAAATTATGTGATGACATGTGAGTTGTGACATTCTTTGGAATCTTTTATTATAAAAGATATTTTATGAGTTGTTTTGAGATTTTTGCAAGGCGAACTCGAGCTCATAATATAGTTCGTTAAACATAGTGAGTCGATTCCGACCTAAGCTTGCTCGGCTCGCTCACTACATAGTCTTGATGTTTCTACACAATTCAACAATGTTCCCGGCAGTAGAATGTGATTATTTGTCAAAACCATAACCAACCCACACCTAGGTAGCAAACCCATTTGACCGAGCCCAAGCATAACTAAACTGATTTGTCATGGTTTCTAAATAAGTGATAGTTTCGGTTATTGTTCGTTTTTAGACCAAAACCAACCAACAACAACTTTAATTAGTAAAAGTTTTTACATTCCCTTTAACCCTACAAACATATTTTCAAATCCTAACATTTCCACTTCATAACCATTTTTAAATTTATTTTACAATAATCAAATTGTTTTTATGATAATAATAGACTATGATATTGTATGATGTTATTTGTGATCTTGTGATGTACTGCCATAGACACCTTCCCGATTTTGCGATATGAGATCACAACTCATTTCACTTTCAAGAAAATGATCACACTACACTTGACAAGTGATTGTTTGATGAAAGTTGTAATCGAACAGACTTGTCTTCTGTTATTTTGTGATATTGAGATTTTAAAATAATTGTGTTTATAAATCATCACTCAAGAAGGAAGTTAGTATTTTGTGTTTTTCAAGAGCAATGTCACGACTCACGATCCATAGTAATTGTCAATTCTCTCGTAGATTTTTACTTAGGGCGTGTTTGGTAGCCTTTTAATAAGGCTCTGAATCATTTAGATTTGAATGGTCCAGCATTCAAATTATTTGTTTCAACATAAAAAAAGCTTTGAATGGAATGATTAAGAGCTGAACTATTTAGAGTTGGTGCATAGCTGAACCATTCAGTACTTAATCATTCAGAGCCTTTTAACCATTCAGAAATATTAATAATTCAACACTTAATCAACCAAACAGCCCCTTAGTGTAATAATCCATAGTTTGTTTTAAACCAAAATATTTAATAAAATCATTTGGAAAGAGTTTGATTTGTTATAAATGTGTAATGAAATTGAAACGTAATATAATTATGAAATTGTTTTCTTTAATGTTCAATTCACCTAGTTTGATGATTGGAATCACGTTATTTATGTATTTTAGGTGACCCATGACCTATTGGTCTAGCGGTATGGTGTCCCTCTTACAAATATGAGGTTGTGGATTCAAATCCTTGCAAGTGCAAGGTAAGGTGGAATTAAGGTGCTAAAAATTTGCCGTTAAAAAAATGTATTTTAGGTGATCATGACAAATAAATTAATATGTCCCAATCAAACAAACACCATCGACACGACACTGACATTATATTATATTATATAAGAAAGTGTAGGGTACAAAGTACCTTAATATACAAAGTGTAAGAAACCACCAGAATTTGACACGTGGAATCTGACGGTTACACCCTCAATGTTCGTTGTGAAGGCTTAGGAAGGTATTATAGAGTTTTACACTTCCATTAATCACGTTCTAATTTTGATAAAAAAAATATCAATCCCTGGTTTTACGTGATATTGAATTCAAATTTTCGTAACCGATTACATAGTCTTCTTTCATATTTTTTACATAATTCAAACGCCGATCACAGTACACTATTGTTTGATCAAAATTTTTCAAATTTGATATTTAATTGAAGAGTTTATCGTCATGTTTAGTATGTTGCTCTGTTTTTTTTCGTTTAATCGTAACCTTATTATGCGTTTTAATTGTGTATCAGAATTAAACAACAAACCCGAAACCATAATAAGAGAAGAAGATCTTGTGGTTGATATTGATAACCTAAACTTTCAAGGTTAATTTTCGTGTTTTTCATATATTTTTGAAGATAATAAAGTTCACCAGAGGTTGATAAATATCTGTTTTTATATTGTAGATATAATACAGGAAGTTTCACATAATGCCGATGAAGAAGGTTGTGAGAGGTTTGATTTCATGGCTGAGCATATAAGGATTCAAGGTAATTGTGGTTTTTAAGATGTTACAGTTAAAAACGAAGAAGACCAAAAAATGAATAACAATAAGATGATTCTGAAGACAATGAAGATCAAGGTGATGAAGGGTGAGTTCAACATACAAAGTGCGTTTTAAGGTTTTCTAAATGCGTTTTAGTTTTATTGAACATTGATACTGTGTGTGTATTATTGGTAACTACTGATGAAAGTCAAACCAAATATTTGATTAATGAAACTACTGATTATTGTTGGTTGATAACTACTGCTAAGTAAAACCATTGATGTCCTAACTTCTGATGAGCAAACTACTGATGAACATTGATACACATGCGTTTTCTGGTTTTACAAATGCGTTTTACTTTTATTGAACATTGATACTATGTAATATATAGCTGCATTTTATGTTTTTCCAAGGTAATTTGAATAATATCAATACATTAGATGCGTTTTAGTATATTGTACGTGCGTTTTATGTTTGGAAATCATTATCAGAACATTTTTTTTAATAACATTCCTTGTTTTTCATCTTCAAAATTAAACAAACAACAATGAACAAATACATTCACATGAAATCATATTGCAAAACAAGTAGATGCGTTTTATAAAAACATTATAAGCGCCTTATGTTTTTACAATGGCAGTTGAATACTATCAATTTTATAACATGCGTTTTAGTGATTTATAAGTGTGTTTTATGTTTTTACAATGGCAATTGATTACTATCAATTTTATAACATGCGTTTTAGCGTATTATAAGTGTGTTTATCAACATAGCATTTGATTATAATACTCACAGATATAAAGGTGCGGTTTGGTATATTATACATGCGTTTTAACAACATTACAATCTGAAATCATTACAATCAAAGACATACATAAAACGCCCTAATAATTTATATTAAACGCACGATCAAAACATATGTTCTATAATATTCAATCACAATCGATTGTTTATTGCTTGATCGTCGTTCACTAATTTCGTTGAATAGATGCTCTGTTTTTTTTATTTATATAGTATCTTCTTTACGAAGAAGAGGCTTATGATTTTCCACGATTATGACAAATCATTAAAACTGTCAATTAATGACATAATTTGGGTGGTTTAATTATAAAAAATTCAACTTCGTTTGTGTAATTTGTCAGAATTGCCCTTTAATCGTTAACCGCCTTCTTAAAGTGCGTTGGATAATTACGATTTTGCCATATTGTTTCTAGACCTAATCAATGGCTGTAATTACTTCTTACACTTTGTACGTTAGCTTCTCTCTATATTATATAAGAATACAATTACTAAAGTCGGTTGTGACGGAGAGTTATGTTGTTTTTTCTGGGCGGTTTCATTCTTTTGGGCGGCTTAGTTTTCTAAGCGGTTTTTTTGGCGGCTTAGTTTTCTGAGCGGTTGTGAGGGTGAGTTATGTTGTTTTTTCTAGGCGGTTTCATTCTTTTGGACGGTTTACCAAAAACGGGCGGCTTAGTTTTCTGAGCGGTTTTTCCTTTTTTGGGCTGGGCTGTTTACTTTCTTGAGTGGTTTGCTTTTTTAGGCCAAAAGATAAACATGTTTCATCTTAGCTTATTTATTAATAAACATGTGTTATTTTATTAATAAACATGTTTGTTGTAAGCTAATTGATATGGTGATCTTCAAATAGCTAAATGTGTGAATATCATTTATAATACATTGTAATTCGCTTTGGGTATGTTAAAATTTCGTATGCTTTAGTGTTATTCTTTGTACAATGATGGTATGTTCGTATGTCACGCATATAACAAAGTTTTGCAAGCACTAGGTTGTCGCCACATCACGCGGCACCCGTAAAATACTAGTTTTATACATATTGTATGACCATACATGTCGTATGACATGACAAAATGGTCACGCGAGGTTATATAACGTGTTAGACTGACACATTATACGGGCTATAATGGGTACATTGGTCACAAAAGTGACTATTGTGACCACTGACAAATCATACAACCCGTATGACCGTTTTTGCCTGTCATGTGGCCCGCGAAACCTTATTAGCCATGTTATTCGTCAAGTCTTACAATGTTTGCGAAACGGTATTCACTCCTTCGATTATATTTCTTTGGCCAACACCGGATTCCGTACATCGACAATGGAGGTATGATCATTGTTACTATATATTAATCCAATCCGCCATTGCCATTTACGTAATAAACATGTAAATAATCACGTAATCTTCATAAATTTTTGCACCTATGTTACAAGCTATATCATGGTATGCCATTGCATCTTTACCCTCTTCAATCAATTCATTTTTCACAATCATCATCGATCTCTCTGTAGTCGTTAATCTTGAATTAAGGACATAAAGATATAGCTAATTCTTAGTGACTTATATATCGTGTTGAAGGGATAGGGTCCTAATTCCTAGAGCGGAGACAGACCCTACCCTACAACATCGTTGACTCACAAGACCTTCGCGGACAGAATCACCAATGCTATCCACAATAAGTATTTGAAGATAGCTGACCTTTGCGGAGCCCAAGACCTGCAAAGCCACACATGGAGTGCAATCCATCAGCGCAAGACCCATCGCCCAACTCAGTGATGGTTGGCCACTGACCAATCACAACCTGACGCGTGTCAGTGCGGGCCCGCCAAGTCTAAGCGCCAGCAGGGAAGGTGCAGCTCCCCTTATCTCCACTTGTTGCATTGTTCTCCTTTGTGTCAGACGTCACCTCAGACGAGGAGCAAACTAACACAGACTGGCGCCGCCTGACACAGTCTGACGCAGACAGAGAAGATCCGCCTACAGCCACTAGCAACGCGCCACGTGGACCATTGGCAGAGCGGTACACTTTTCTCTCTCTCCTGCATTTATTACATTTAGTTCGATTGTAATTTCCTTAGTCCAATGCTAACCAATTGGGCCGAAAGGAAGGCAGGCCCATAACCCGGGCCCAAGCCCATCGTCGTGGTTATGGGTAAATGGTAACCGGCCCGTGTACTCCCTGTATAAAGGATCTCACACCTCCTTAACTTCACTCTCTCGATCATACACTCACAACCTACCAGGCCAAACAACATTTTTGTGTCTGCTATCATGAGTCCTTGCGACTCTAGGCGGTCGCCTCCTTTCATACGCCCCTCAGGTTCTTCTGATAGGTTTCGGATCTAGCCAATGTGTGGAGCAAAGAATTATATCTTGCACCAACATGAGTCTACCACCCCATGTACCTCATGTGAGATAAGTACCATCTAGTTATACTCATTGTTTCTTCATGGGTCTTTTATGTTTATTTTAGAAATAATTGTTAGCTTATTAGATATGTTTATCTAGTTGGATATTTTGTTTATTTAAATACAGTTTGAGTCATAATAAGTTTAGGATTGGGTTACTTGTTTATCAAGGTTGTTTAGTTATAAAAAGGGTATTGTAATTGTTTATGTAGTGTGCTTTGGTATATAATAAAAAGAGTCGAACGAGTTCGTTCAAATCATGTGTTTTTTGTTCGATTTTGGGTCTGATTTTCCAACATCTTCTACTTGGTAAATGGTAACCTTGGTGCTTCCATAGTTGAAGTTGCAAACGATGCAGCAGTTACAAAATGCACCAAACAATCCACCAACACTTCAGATCTCCAGTCATTCCCATGGGTGGCTGCATTAGTCGTTTGGATCTTTTATTGGAAATTTTCTCGGTGGTCTTTTCGTTAATCGGTTATCACAATTTCCATTGGTGAGAAACCACTCAGCTTACAGAAGTATTAGAAGCCTGGTTAACTGGTTTTATGTGATTGTTTGGAAATACATGATTCGCTATACGTGTTGTTTGTTTCTGGATTACACTAGCGTCGTGTGTTGGAAGTCATAGAAACAGATTTTTCATGTTGTACCCAGAAAAAAGAGAAACCAAGTCGAAATACTTGTAAGGATATTATCAAAAGAGTATTAAGGTTGTTAAGCCCATTAGTTCCTCAAGGATGCGAAATCTATACAAAGATAGTTATGCGCGAATGTACAATTGATCTTTTCCCTTGCATTTTATTTATTTCAATGAGATTGCATCTTGTTCATCGCTAAACCAATGCGTAAATATAAAACAAGTTGTGGTTTTATAGTAGCTAATTTTCATCAGTCAAAATGCACAACCGATACCAGTTCCAGAAAGTTATGCAGAAAACAAGGATCAAACAAAAGCATTAATACTTAGCTTAAAACATAAGGATTAACCACAACATAGCATGAAAAACAACCCTAGACAGACAGCTAGAGACTGTACAGGGCAACAAACTGAAAGTCAGACACAACAAAGCCTTAGCACATACAGTGATGTTGTTGACTTGTTTCAAAGGTCAAACACGAGCATCCCATAAGGAGTCAGCAGAAACCTCACTTGCAGCAGATGTCAAGAGATGGTAAACATCAACAGGCGGGCTCAACCCAAGTGAAGAAGCCCTGTTCCAGCGGTCAATTCTCTTCATCCCAACACATGGCCCATACATCGTGTTCATGTCAAATTGCCTCAATACCTCTTCATTTGCATCGCGATTCTCTGGTATGTCAATAATTGTCAAATTAAAAACACAAGTTACATTCAAATTTAAGATTTTAAATATGTAATAACTTATAAAACACAATAGATTTTGAAATTGCTGTAGATAAAACAATTCGACCACTGCAAATCAAACAAGTGCGCACACACACACATATAGAGAGAGACATTCGAGACAAACTGAATTTCAAGCAGAGAACTACGAAAAAAGTATAGACTTATACTTTTGGTGTTAAAAAGCGCGAAACGCACAAAAGGAGGTCTAAAACCGAGGTGCAAAGCGCAAAAGCGGTGGGCTTTTCGTACGTGAGGCGCAAGACGATTATATAATTTTTTTCATAGACCCTATAAGTTTTTAACGTCCTTTACCCAAAATATAAATATAAATAAGGTTTATATATGATTCAACTTATTGTACAACCTTTTTAGCTACATGTACAACACTTTGAAGCACTAAACACCCTGTGTACGAAAAAGCGTGCGCCTCGGTAGCTTTTTTTTCTTCCAAAAAACACGTTTTTCTTGTGCTTTTTATACACTACGCACCTTGTGTGACATAAGGCGCATGAATTTGCGCCACAGGTCGCCTCGCGCTTAGGCGTGCTTTCTAAAACCTAGCTTATACCTTTTGCTTAAAAGCTGACACACAAGACTTTATTTAAAAGTTTGCAACACCAGAAAAGCAAGTTTATGAAACAACCAAAATAAAACAAACTTATTTTCAACTTGTGAAATTATCAAAATAAAAATGATACTAAAAATTTTGCAATCAAAAGTTCGAAACCGAAAACAACATTTTAATCTATACAACTAATACTAGCAATCCAATAACAACACTTAACATCTATATTTCAACTCTAGAGTAACAAATACAGTTAATGAACTAGCCGATGCATTTTGACAGTTATATTAATCGATTTTAAATGAATAAAACTGATAGATAGATACAGCAAACACTATAACAAAATCTAAAAAGGAAATTGAAACCCTAACTAGAGAAACATGATCGATTCATAAATAACACACAATAATAATAATAATAATAATTTACTGACCTTGGAGATCAAGGGAACCATGGGCTACCACAAGAGCAGGAGGTTGTGCAACATTGGTTCCAAAACTAGCAGCAGCGGTTTTGGAGTTGGATTTGGATTTAGAAGATGAAGGTTTAGTGATTGCAGCATTCTTCTTCTTCTGTTTGTAAAAGCCCTTCATGTCTGCAGATGAAGCCATCTTGATATATGATATTTTGAAACCCTAGTTTTCTAATGTTTTGAATTTGAAATTTGAATTGACCAAATGGAGAGTCTGTTGGAGTATATATGGATGGGGAATTGGAGATTCAAATATTATGCTGCTCTACCCTGTATTTACATAGAAGTACATATTTGACCATGAACTTTGATCTTTTGAAAAAGTCTTTCTAAGTGTTGATACTTTGACATATTCTTAACTAAACTCATAGGTTAAATGTTAGCTAACCTACCTATTTATTACCTTTCAATTTACAAGGCGTCGGGAAAAGTTTTAGATTGTATTGAATCATTGATGAGGAATTTTCTTTGATCAGGCTCCGATGAATTCAAGAAAATTCATTGGGTTGCTTGGGCTAAAGTGACGACCTCCAAGAAAGAAGGTGGGCTGGGAATATCACGGTTGCGAGATGTGAATTTAGCCCTGTTGGCGAAATGGGGTTGGAGATTTAACACGGAAGCAGATTCTTTATGGAGGAAAATTGTTGAGTTCATTCACTGTGGGATAGGTGCTTGGAGTATGTTACCTGTTAAAAAATCGATGACAGGAAGCTGGAAAACTTTAGTTTCGGCTATGACGACAGCTCAAGTTCAGAATAAACCGCTGACTTACTTGACTAGAGGTAAATTGGGTAGGGGAAACCAGATATGTTTTTGGTCAGATTTGTGGCTAGGCGATTCGATTTTGAAGAACCGTTGGCCAAGTCTTTTCAAGCTGGAAAGAGATAAGAGATGCAGGGTTATGGATCGGTTTAGTACAGGTGATTTTGGTGTGGTTTTTAATGGAAAGTGGCGTAGATACCCCCGAACAGTGGAAGAGATATCCGAGTTTCAAGACTTGAATAGGATGTTACTGGGGTGTAACCTGTCAGTCAGCAGTGATACGTGGGCTTGGGGTTTGGGAGACAATGATTCGTTTACAGTAGCCGCCTGTAAAAGGCTGCTTGTGAAAGATTCAAGTGGGAGTCTTGGGTGCCATTAAAGGTAAATATCCTTTCCTGGAGAGCCACTATCGATAGGCTACCAACAAGGGTAGCTCTGCTGTCTCGAAGGGTGGACATTCAAGATTCTTCATGTCCTCTGTGTCATATGGCTGCGGAAGACCTTAACCACCTGTTTGTGGGATGCGGTTTTGCATATGGTATGTGGAGTAGTATTTTCAAATGGTGCAGGTTAGATCCATTTTTTGCATACGATTACGATGATCTTGTAATGTTATACAAAAATGTTCACGGGGAAAATGGAGGAAAAAAGTGATAAGAGGCCTGGTTATGATCGGATCTTGGGCTTTATGGAATGCTCGGAATAAAAAAATCTTCCAAGGAGTTGAGGTAAAGGGGATAGAAGTAGTGGCGGAAGTGAAATCAAAAGGCTTTTTATGGCTAAAGAATAGATCGAAATTTGGTTGTGTTGTTTGGAAAGATTGGGCAAAGTACCCTTTGTATATGTGTGTATAATCTTGGTGGTACTCGTGTTTTGAGTACTTGCTGTTTTAATGAAAGTCAATGTTCAAAAATTTTTTTTTTTTAGCTAAACTATTGTATATATATATTTTTTTGACTTGCACATGAGGGTATGATGTAAGATCGGGTGTAGTGATGTAGTGAACTAAATAAAAATTCATGTAAATATCAATAAAAATCAATGGTATCAGCTCTAAAGATTCATAGTTTATCTCGGCAAAGTATAAGAAATGTGACAGCTCTTATAAATTTAAAATAGATACAAGTCATGATATGAATTATAGATTACCATATTAATAACAACGAAGTAAAACCCAAACTTCTTAATTTAAACAATAATATTAATACCAATAGTATTATTTGTAACAATAAAATACGACTAACAAGAATAATAGCAATCGAAAATAATAACCGTAATGATAGAAGTACCTATAAAACTATCGATACAACTAACATATAAAAGCTACAAAGTGTTCAATACAACATGCTAGTCGACACGCAAATTACTATGCCCAACATCTTCAATAGCGACGATCCCTTAAACTTCATGGCGTAGTTATGATAAAACCCTAATCCCATAAATCCGGATTTCGGAATTGCACTCGCCATAGGGGAAGCTGCCATAACCACACAAAAGCTAACATCATTTCATTATATATTTAATAGGGTGTTTGGGATTGCGTTTTGAATCTGATTATTAGATTATTGCGTTTTGAAAACGCAGATAATCAGTTTTTTAGGCTACCAAAACGCAATAATCTATAAGCAGCTCCACCCCTGCTTTTCCGAAACGCATAATCTGTTTTGAATAATCAATCCCAAACACCCCCGTCATTTACAGAAAAAAATGGGCACAAAAAGAGTGTGCGAGTTTTTAAAAGTTACTTACAAGCAACAGTAGAATTGGTAGTTGATCCCAAAGAAACTTGTGGCGTAGGCGACATGGATAGCAAAGGCGCGTGTGGCGTAGGTGACATGGATGGCAAAGGAGCGCCTTCGAGAAACCAAAAAATGTTAAGTCAACACATACAAGTATCAATTATGAGTGCTCAAAAATAAGAAGAGACAAACCCAACCTGTACACGAGACAATGTCGAAATCGACACTACAAATAAGCGGAAGTTGTCTAGCAAGTGTCGCGTTGATGGGAAAAATAGAGCTCAAAGCCGAGTTATTGAGCAAGAGGCACAAGCACTGGGGCTGCTGATCATTCACATGCCTCAAGCTATCACAACATGATTGAGACGGGTCAGTGGATACACCTTGGACGAATGGTTCACACATGGCTAGCGGAAGGATACGAGGCCCACATTCCGAAAAGGTGGGGGTCACTGGCGAGTTGGGTTGGGTCATGGTAGGAGAGGGAAGGATTGTGATGATCAACAGAAGAAGCACAACTGTCATTGAAGTGGTGGCAGGAGAAGAAGGTGAGGAGGAAGACATGGTGATGCTCTTGTGTTATAGTGATGGAAGTCTGAACTTTGTAGTGACTATATAGATGCATTACTCATCGGTTATACAAAAAGTGTGATCAACAACATGAGTTATGTGTGTTTGACTATAGAAATGCATAATATATGTATTTGTATGGTTTGTTTTCAAGTGCTAGCATCCATTATAGAAGTTTCCAAATTTATAATACTCCAGAATAATTGATAATTATGTATTTGATATCCTGGCATTGTAACTAGCATAAGATTGCATCATTCCATAACATACAAGCATTGTCCATTTTGTTAACAAGATTTATGCAGTTAACTAATATCAAAACTTGTTTAGAAACACAAGCTTCAAAGGGGTGGGTGGTATAACACTACTTGACAGCAGAAACTCTTAAGAGAAAAAAAAAAAACAAACAAGATACCAACAAAGTGCTAACATGACATCAGAGCCGGCCCAACATTTTTGAAGACCCTCAGCGAACTTAAAAGTCAGGGCTCTCTTAGATTTTTTTTTTATAAACTCGCATCCTTTACCCATCTTAATCCCATACCGAACTATAAAAGTTGGGCCCTTTCACAATTTTATAATAGATATTTTTCCCTTAACATGTTACGAAGATCCTACAACTGATGTATGAATCAAGATTTATTATTGAACGTGTTTAGTGTTTACTCCTAAACGATAACAATGCTACTTAATGAACAAATGGATATAATGCAAGACGAAGGAGTTCTAAATCAATATCTAATGTTTATTTATTTAACAAGTCCAAACCACCAAATATGGTGCGGATAACTACGGAGTTCGAACAACGTCCCGTGAGAATGCAAAGATGTAACCACATCCCGCGTCAATGTCCAGGTAACTACGGCCTAAAAGAAGTTTTTTTAGATTACTTTCTAAATAACCTTTACCTAATGTTATCGCTAATGTCCACCAAAATTTCAACGAAATATATGCATCCACAACGAAGCGTGAGAACCTACAACACTAGTTATTATTTGTACCATTATTATCTATACTACATTATAAAGAGCCAAAGATGGCTATGATGGTAATTTTATATGTTTTTTAAGATAACATATGAAAAGTTCCTTGCTTCACACTCAAACTGTCATTAAAATTCTTCCAATACTACCCCTATTTGCAAAACTAACTTGTACATTTTTATCATAACCCCCTCCCCCCATTTATAATTTCATATTAATTAGTAAAAGGTTTAGAGGGTGTTTGGGATTGAGTTTCAAAACAACTTATTGACTTATTGTCTTTTTCAAGAAGCCAATAAGTCAATAAGCTGTTTGTGTAACCCAAAAGCACTTTCTGTTTTGATTTTTGGTTTTTAAGGGTGGAAAAACTGTTTTTGAGAAGTTAGAAATCCTGGTTTTTGGCTTTTGACTTTTGACTTTTGGAATAAAATTACAAATCTACCACCTATATAACCAATATTCACAATAAGTTAAGTGAAACACTTAAAAAAAACACAATCTATTGACTTTTTAACGTTTCTCATCCCAAAAGCTAATCCAAACACTTTTTTAAAACTTATTTTCAAAAAGCCATAAGCCAATAAACATTTATGACCAAAAGCACTTTTGCATTTCCAAACTCCATCCCAAACACCCTCTTAGTATGTATAATATGAGTTTAAGCAAATTAAAAGGGTGTAAATACTTGTTAAAAATGCTCATATTATATGTTTTTCTTCTTTTACTTAATTTTACACTAAAATACATTTTGGTTGACTTCTAACTATTCAACCCCTTTCGTTTTACATTATATATCAAGTTCACTTACTCAGCCTGTTAGAGAAAGTACGACTATAATTATCTCTACATTTTAAACTTCAGCTTTTTACGTGTTTGCTTTAATTTAAAATTAGTGAGCTAATCAATATTTCTATTCATAATTGATGTAGGTGTAAATAAAAATAATTTTAATCAACATTTCTAACTTTAAGGTGGGTGTACAATAATCAACAAAACTGTATTTTTTAATTTCAATCTCATTATAAGGTGGATAAAACAATAGAATTAAGTACCGCATTGTAAATTGTTAACAAGACGAAAATGAACGGTTTCTTAATAGTTTTTTTTTTTTTTTTTTTTTTTTTTTTTTTTTTTTTTTTATTAAAACTCAAAACCACTCAAGTGTTAATGGTTTTCTAAAAACCATTTAACACCCTCCATATAAAAATCCAAACCAACTCGTCTTCCTCCTTTTGCCACACACTCACACAGATTATAAGGAGATAGAGAGACATGATCCGAGAGAGAAAGGGAAGCCGGTAGGTTCAAAGCCCATTTTACGTTTATGTAAGAACTACTAAATTTTAGAAAAAACGTGGAAAATGTTGGATATCTATTATCTATTAATATATATAAAAGAATTGAACATTGCTGACGTGGCGTGTAATGGTGCCTTCATTCTCTCCATGAAACTGCCACGTGGCATCATAATTGAAAGATTTTAATGTTTTTTGAATTATTTCCTTTTTTTAATTAAAAAAAAGATAAACATAAAACCCTAAATTTATCTCTCTATCTCTCAATTCTGAATTACTAAAATTAAATTAAGTTATTTTAGGAAAAAAGAATTTAAAAACAAATTTAAATTTTTCTCTCTTATGTTCCTCCCATAATTTTTAAACGTTAATATCTTTTATATTCGAGATTTTTTAAATAAAAAAATTACACCAAATTAACGAGCGTTTTATTATCTTTCCAACGAGTACCATAGTGCTATATAAAAAACGGAGAAAAAAACGACTATTTTTTGTGGGGTTATGTTCATACAGAAAAAAAAACACAAAGTGTTCAGGTTATTCATTAATCATGTTTTTTCTTTTAAACCAGGTTCTTATCTACGATGTTGAAATTCAGCCCAATCGCCATGCTATCATTGGAATTTTACTCTTCTAAAGATGGATATGTATACTTCATCAAGAGAAGTTAGGAGAACGAATCACGCAACACTGCAAAACATGGTGTCACCTTATAACAAGGTTATTTTTTTATTTATTTAATTATAAGAGTAATAATTATTACTATTAGTATTAATATTATTAGAATTGTTATATTTTCAACCCCCATCATGAATTCCACGTCTATATAAGTCAAAGTCAAATTGTAACATATTTTAAATTACGTGAAGATGATTATATGTTGAAGGTTATCCTTTTAATACTGTATTATGTTTAATATGGTTTATACTTTTTATTTTTTTAACTTTTTTAAATAAATGTTTTTTTAACTAAGATTGATTATGTTTAAGTTATTTACGCTTTTCGTGATTTGAGTTTTCTTCTTTTATCATTTTTTTATCATTTTTTATTAAATCATATTAAACTTTTCAACCCCGGGACATTCCCGAGGTAATCAGCTAGTGGATAATATCACAAAACATTAAAATATAGGCACTCATCCGGTTTTATCATATTGATATTTTGCATAGAGTATATGTAGTTGTAAATTTCCAAAACAAAAACTTGGTAGCTCTTAAATACGTTAAATTTTAACGAGATAAGATTTAATGTGTTAAAATCTATATCTATATCTATATCTATTATCTATTAATTAATATATATAAAAGAATTGAACATTGCTGACGTGGCGTGCAATGGTGCATGTAACCTCTCTATGAAACTGCCACGTGACATCATAATTGAAAATTTTTAGTGTTTTTAAATTATTTCCTTTTTTAATTAAAAAAAGATAAACATAAAACCCTAAATTTATCTCTCTATCTCTCAATTCTCAATTCTAAATTACTAAAATTAAATTGAGTTATTTTAGGAAAAAAAAATTTAAAAATAAATTTAGATTTTTCTCTCTTATGTTCTTCCCATAATTTTTAAACGTTAATATCTTTTATATTCGAGATTTTTTAAATATAAAAAAATTACACCAAATTAACGAGCGTTTTATTACCTTTCCAACGAGTACCATAGTGCTATATAAAAAACGGAGAAAAAAACGACTATTTTTTGTGGGGTTATGTTCGTACAGAAAAAAAAACACAAAGTGTTCAGGTTATTCATTAATCATGATTTTTCTTTTAAACCAGGTTCTTATCTACGATGTTGAAATTCAGCCCAATCGCCATGCTATCATTGGAATTTTACTCTTCTAAGGGTATGTGTAGTGGTAGAGGGTTATGTTGGGGTTATGGGATTAAAATATTAAAAAGTAATAGAAAGGGAGTTATGTGGGGGTTATGGAAAAAGAGGGTGTAGTGGGAAGGAGGGTTATGTTGGGGTTATAAATGATTGGTAATGATTAGTTAATTATTGTTTTTTAATTAAATAAGAATATTAAATAGTTTAAATTATTTTTCATTAAATATATAAAACTTACAAATACTTAAAAAAAATTACAAATACTAAAAACAACAAATACTTAAAAAAACAATAATTATTTGCATAAAACAAATTCTCCGTGACGGTTTAAGCTTAGGCAAAGAGGACACCAGTGTGTGGGTAGAGATTTAAACTTGAAACCGCTGTGTTAGAGTTGTACAAGGATTTTCAGTGATCGCTTTAAAAAAAATTGAAATAATTTTAAAAAAACACTTAATTTAGTGAATAAGATTTTTATTAGATGATCCACGTCCGTCGGTTACAATCTCCAAAACCACACACCACATGGTATCCACCTGTCATTTATCCCTTTATATACAAATATATGTCTGTATATATATATCACTCACACACCACACCTATACATACACTACATGTTCTTCTTCATTCCCACACAAATCTCTGCATATTCAACACAACAAGACATGAAGGTACCAAATTTCACATCCCACATGTTCTTCTTCATTCCCAACCCTCTTCTTCTTCTTCAATCTTTTTCCCCCAATTTTCAAACCCTAATAATAATAATAATAATAATAATAATAATAATAATAATAATAATAATTGGCCTGAAAACGCCCGTTATGGAGAAGAAGAAGTGGCCTGAAAACGCCTGACGGGGCGGTGTGCAGAGGCGTTATGGGCTCCAAAACGCCACATAACGGCTCCACTACGTATACTCTAAAGATGGATAGGTATACTTCATCAAGAGAAGCTAGGAGAAAGAATTGCGCAACACTGCAACACATGGTGTCACCTTATAACAAGCTTATTTTTTTTATTTATTTAATTACAAGAGTAATAATTATTACTATTAGTATTTAGTATTATTAGAATGGTTATATTTTCAACCCCCTTCATGAATTCTACATCTATATAAGTCAAAGTCAAAGTGTAACATATTTTAAATTACGTGAAGATGATTATATGTTGAAGGTTATCCTTTTAATAATGTATTATGTTTAATATGGTTTATGCTTTTTATTTTTTTAACTTTTTAAATAAATGTTTTTTAACTAAGATTGATTATGTTTAAGTTATTTACTCTTTTCGTGATTTGAGTTTTCTTCTTTTATCATTTTTTATTAAATCATATTAAATTTTTCAACCTCGGGACCTTCCCGGGGTAATCAGCTAGTTTTAGTATAATTGGATTGACTGTTTGACCAATATGTTCATAATAATACATCATATAGGTATGGTGGTGCGGAGTGCACGCATATTTGAATTTATTATGAACTTAGGGGCGAAGCCCCTAAGGAACGGGGTCCGGGGGCAGCGCCCCTGGGAGCAGGGTCCAAGGGACAGAGCCCCTGGCTGGGGTCGATGTCGAAACCCTTTGAAAGCTACCTAAAAGGCAGTTACTAGCCCTATTTTTCATTATGAAATTCTCTTCTTCTTAGTCAATCTCTCTGGTTCTAAAAATCTCAATCACAACATACAGAAAATTCTCAATCTCTGATTGTATCCGATTGAATATTCGATAGAACCGTCGAATTGATTCAATCTGAAAGCGATTACGTGCTTTAAGAGATTTCTGTTATCCGTTTTGTTCGTTTGTTACGGTTATTCCCCAACAGAAAATGGTTACATAAACATACTCTTTTGGCTGGAAATAACATATGTCCTAACTTTTAAATAAATCATATGTAATGTGTTTACACTAAAATAAAAATTCTTCAAATTTCCATATGCTTCTTGTTGTTTGTTGTTCCCAGGAAATCAAATGGAAACCCTAGCAGAAGAAGAACAAGAACAATCAAACCAGAAAGCAAAGACTTATTCACACTCAACAACGCTCCTGGTTCTTCTCACGATGGCACTCACGCCGAACATTTAAACGGGTTAATATGTTTTACTTCTGGACATGGAACGTGTAATTTGGGTTCACACTACGCTTATATTATTAACCCTAGCACGCGTGTTATCTTTCAAGTACCTGATTTGGGTTCCTTGACGAAATACTCTCGTGAAGAGGTGCATACCTTTTACTTGTTTGGATTTGATGAAAGTAGAAACGAACATAGTTTATTTTGTTTGATATGTTTTGACGAATGTTGGTTTAACTTTGTTACGTTTATTTTATATATATATATATATATATATATATATATATATGTAGATGTTGGTTTATTATTTTAGTTATTATTTAGTTTGGTTATGTGTGTGCGGAGTAAACGAATAACAAAAAAAAAAAAAAAAGACCTTTGCTAAAAGTCTTGCCCAGATTGCACAGGAATCTGCCACGTGTCATGCCACGTGGCCAAAAAAAAAGGTAAAAGATAATGCCACGTAGATAATTACTTTTAGCGGCGACACCTTTAGCGGCAACAGGAGCAATAGCGACAGACAAAAGATGGCAGGACCTTTAGCGGCAGCCGTCGCCGCTAAAGGTCCTGCTGCCGCTAAAGGTATACCTTTAGCGGCAGCAGGCGTCGCTGCTAAAGGTGGACTTCCTTGTAGTGTCGAAGCATTTTAAACCTTCTGCGGTTGAGATTTCGATTTTCTCTTTGTCGGATTATTCATGGAGAATGATCCATGAGGAGCTTCCTGTTGATTTGAGCAAGGATCATTTGTATTTTTATACTAAGCGTAGTGTTTGTGTTGATAGTGTTATATATTTCACGCTTGGGTACTCGTTTTACAACATTTTAGCGTTCGACTTGAGAACCGACAAGTTTTCAAGAGCTAGTCCTCCGATAGATGGTGTGCCAGTGCCCCATGATTTGAGGACAACATACATAAGGAACAAGGCTTTGTATGGCAATTGTAACCATCCTCACCTCATGAAAATCAATGGTTGTGTAGCGGTTGTTTATGAAAGTTGTGTTGTGGAAAGCAACGAAATGATTATCTGGATGTTACAAGACTATGAAAGTCGTGTGTGGGTCAAAGAAACTGTTACATTCACTGAGCCTTGGATCGATATGGGTTGCCCTTTACCGTTAGATTCAGTTAATACCGACGAGTTTATCTTTTCTTCTCGCAAGTTGTCAAGGAATGTGATTAGTGTACCTATCTACAACATGAAGAGTAGATGTTTTAGATCAGTACAGTTTACTCTCAATCATCCATTTTTATGTTTGGAAACTGTGGACTTTGATCAAATCAAGTGTTATGTTGAAAGCCTTGTGCCTTTGCGTGGGAACATAACAAGGACTTGATGATTTAATAGAAGCAATCTTTGAATAAGTTTTTCATCTGTGCACGCGTTTGCCATGTTTGCGCTTACTTGGTATCTTGTTTCTGCATCGAACTTTTTATGTCATGTTTGCACTTTGTTGGTATCTTGTTTTCGCATCGAACTTTTTATGTCATGTTTTTTTGCACTTTGTTAGTACCTTGTTTCTGCATTGAACTTTTTATGGCATGTTTTTTTGCACTTTGTTAGTATTTCTGTTGGATCATAACACTTATGTGATAAGGTATTATCATATAAGAAATGTCATATAATTTGGTCTTCTGAAAGGGTCTACGTACCCCAAAATGTAACTTAAATTTATCTTTTAAGACAAAAGATCAAATACAAACAGTTTTTTCGTATGAACTGTACGAATTGAAGGAAAAAACACGCGGGCCGTTTATAACTAGAGTAATTATATAATTATATAATTACTCTAGTTATAAACGGCCCGCGTGTTTTTTCCTTCAATTCGTACAGTTCATACGAAAAAACTGTTTATACGTGAACCTACCCCTATCTTTTTATCATTGTATATTTGTATGCAAGTCAAAAACAAGGTTTTTTTTCGTTGTATGCAACATATTTTCAATTTTTTACTTCAAACTTTTCAATCTTATTACAATCTTTTACTCTCTTTTGGGTTAAAATATTAATTCATTATTAGAAAAAAAAGCATACGGTTATAAAACACTCTCGCGGGGCAACGCCCACGGACCAAATACTAGTACCAAAACAATATAAGTATCCACATTCATTACACTTTTTAAGTAGTAATAAAAAAGGCTAATAAGAATAATAGCAACGGCCGGAAATAATATGTTAATAATAATGATAGCTATAAAACACGTTAAAAGTCTGGCGAACCGCTAACTCTACATAAGCATAAAAGAACTAACATATGTTAAAGCTATAAAGTATTCAAAACAACATGGTAGTCCATATGCAAGTCACTATGCCTAACATCCTCAATCGCGAAAATCCCTTAAACTTCATGGCGTAGTTATGATTAAATCCTAATCCCATAAACCCGGATTTTGGAATGACCCTTGTCATAGGGGAAGCTGCATACAAAACCACATAAGAGTAACATTATCTTATATTACCAACCATTAAGTTATAAATTTAAATCTCTTTGCAAACATAGACCCTGAGTTTTTTTAATGTTACTTACAAGCAACTGTAGAATTGGTAGTTGACCCTAGGGAAACTTGTGGCGTGGGCGATATCGACGCTAAAGGCGCGCCTACATGAAACCAAACACTTTATTGAGAAAACAAATATACAGTTCCTTTCAATTAGTATTGTCACAAAGATTGTTAATAAGTATAATATACATATTATATATATATATATATATATACATATGTACTTTACCCTTTATCCAGAAAGGGGTGGTGACGCAGCTTGTTGCCCGCCTACCTACTATCCTTATGTAATTTACCCTTTATGATATGTATGAACTAATGAAATTCTAGGCAAAAAAAAATAATAATAATAAAAAAAATATGTACATATCCAAAAAATGAGTTGGTCTATAATTTTAAACTACGTATCAGTTACAAACGGACTTTAAATAATAACTCAAACTTAAAATCTTATAATATTTATATTATTTTAGACTAACACTACCTCAAATTTTTATTCGATTTAAACAGGAATCAAATGTATACCAACCAGTTTAGATAAGTTAAATATTAGATGCATAATAATTCATCTTAGGTCTCATGCCCGGTTCGATTTTGGACCAATGAACACACCTACACATCAATATTATGATAAGAACACAAACCCAACCTGTACATGAGACAATGTCGAAATGGACACTACACAAAAGCGGAAGTTGCATAGCAAGTGTCGTGTTAATGGGGAAAGCAGAGTTCAAAGCCGAGTTATTGAGCAAGAGGCACAAGCACCTTGGCTGCTGATCATTCACACGCCTCAAGTTATCACAACATGATTGAGATGGGTCCAGGGGCGGACCTAGGTACTTGGCTACGGGTTCACGCGAACCCACTGCGTTTCGAAATTTTATTAGAAATATGTATAACAAAACTGGTGTGAACCCATAAGTATGAGGCGAGTGAACCCATTGACAACAACTGGAAGTGGTTCAGCGGAAAAGGTCTTTGTTTACAACTAAAACGTCTTTGGTTCGATTCTTGTAACTTGCAAATTTTCATAATGTTTTTTACTTTTTAATTCAAATACATGTTAAACCCAGTTTTGGGTCTTCAGATTTCACGGCCAATTGACCTTAGACCCTCCCCTACCCTTCATTCCGTTTCATAATTCTCTTTCTTTCTTATTAAACTTGGGATTCAAAACAAATCACAACAAAAAATGTCAACCCCAATTCCCCATTTGAAGGTATTTAATTCCATTAACCATCTAAATGTTTCTTTAGTTTTTATTTTATTCAAATATGTGTTGTTAACAAGAAGTTTAGAGTTTTGGTTTGCATATATTTGGGTTTTGGAGTTATGGTATTTGTTGTGATATTTGAAACTGAATAGTTGAAGTGCACATCAACTGCTCCATGCAGTGAGTCAACCAAATCTATAAATATATTTTGTGCATTGATTAAAGGTAATCGTTGTTTATTTGTAGAGAGAATCATATTTTAAAATTACTTAACCATGTGAAACATGCCTTGTTATGTATACTCAATTGAGAAGGCTGATGATCCCTATTATCTTACATAATTTTTAGCAAGAGGATTTGCTTTTTAATTAATACAACTCAAATGAAATATTGTTTGTCTGATCATTCCGCATAGTTTAAGTAGTTAATTGTTACCACTATTATGCTTGAGTAAATTTCTTACTAAATGTTTTTATAGAGTTGTCATCATGTTCTTAAATCCTATCTTGTATACAAAATTCTAAGTGAACCAATTGAAATATTGCAGAATACAGTGACTTGTATATGTATAAAGCATTCTAAAGTTAAAAAAATCGATTTGTTATCACTTAATAGTTTTGCTTTCTGCACTATTTCAAATAAACTCATGACTAAAATGCGCTTTAGGTAATGGATGTTATTCTACTACCGCAATATGGAGTTCTCTACTACAAATGAGAATTGCCAGGTAATTTAATGAACATTAACCGACCCGAATTGTCAAACCAACCCCAAAAGTTTTATGTCCGGTTCAATGGAATTGAAGAATCTAAAAATAGTGAACCCACTGGCAAAAAATCCTGGATCCGCCACTGGATGGGTCAGTGGATACACCTTGAACGAATGGTGCACACATGGCTAGCGGAAGGATATGTGGCCTGCATTCTGCGATGGTGGGAGTCACTGGCAAGTTGGGTTGAGTCATGGTAGGGAAAGGAAGGTTTGTGACGACGATCAACAGAAGAAGCAAGGCCGACATTGAGGTGGTGGCAGGTGAAGGATGTGAGGAACAAGACATTGTGGTGCTACTGTCCTAGATGTGGAAGTCTGGAGTGAATATGTAGATGCACTACTTGCTGTTTAGTGTGATCTGCAACATGGTTTATGTGTGACTTGTGAGTAGAGGGAAACCACTATCCGGCGCAATATGCATTTGACTACAGAAATGCATAATGTATGTATTGGTGTAGTTTGGTTTCAAGTAACATTTTTGATAATCACATATTTTTATAAGGTGATTATCATAGTCTTGTTTATCCAGATATGCCATTCGTTGGTCATCGTCATCATCCGATCATGACAAACAACTCCTAACAATCCATTAACTTTTATAAGGTGAGGACGGTTACATATAATTCAGGCACAGCTTCGGAACAAATCTTAACGACAGAAAACTTCTCCGTCCTCAAATCAAACGCCAAAAGTTCCTTCTGATTAACAAGCATCAAATGTATCACACTATTCACACAAACACTCCGTTTAATCCAACGAAACTGACTAACAGCATAAGGAAACCCCACATCTATCTTCCTCCATGAGTAATTCGATAAAGAGAACATCATAACATTAACTGCAGCCTAATAGATAAAACATCATAAGTCGTGATGTTTAAAACCTTGTGTTCATTTCTCGATTCGTCGAATCCAAAAAAGTAAGATATATCACCTCCACATCAGCTTTCTTCAGAAAATGACGCCCTCCCCTATTTCTTGGGCGTCATTAGGGAGGGCGCAATTTACCAACTGAGGGCAGAATAACGGGCTTGAATGTGGTGGTCTGGTGGGCCTCATCTCACCCAATCACTCAAATCTCCCCCCCCCCCCCCCCGACGTGAGCAAATCGGGTTTTTTTTTTGCCGAACCGGTTTCGGTTCCAAACCGGTTCGGTTTTGGACCGGTTTTGTCGATTCGTAAGACCGGTTTCGGTTTGTTTCGGTTCTTTCGCACACAATTAAAAAAAATAGGGCGATAAGAAAAAATATAAACATAAAAATTCGACTTTTATTAATTTTTTTCGGTTTTCAACTAACAATGGTGGGTTGGTTTGAGGAACCGGTTTGGGATGGGTTTGATGAAGCCATGGAAGATGTAACAAAGCGGAAAAAACGGGAGAATACGGTTGCGTTTTTTGGTTTTTCGGTTTCGTTTTTTACATTTTTGAGTGTTGTGATCAACCCAAAACATCTAAAAACCTATTTATACTAAGTTGGGATGGCAAATGGTGATTTAGAAGCAAAGTTAACGGTCAAAAACATCAAAATCGAGCCTAACGGCTAGTTTCTAAAGTTCAAAACGTTCAAACGGTTCGAACCGGTTTCAAACCGGTTTTTGGGTTCGATTCACGAACCGGTTCGGTTCGGTTTCTCGTGGAAAAATGGGGAATCGATGCTCGAACCTACGATTCGTATATGAAACCGCACCGGTTCGGTTCGGTTTGTGCGGTTCCGGTCCCCAAACCGGTTTTTTTGCTCACGTCTACCCCCCCCCCCCCCTTTTAAGTAAAGGTGGCGTTATTCTATTTTCTGGTACTTATTGAAAGAGGGGAATAAAGTCCCTTTTGACGTGGTGTTGATGTTAAAGAGAAAATTTGCAATGTGATAAACTAAAGTTTAATATATATCATAGAATTTACTATTATACTATTTTATGATATTCGAGTTTAGGTCAGGTGTGGTAAAAACCAAATAAAACCAGATTAAACAGCATTACCTTATTGTAGTTTGTACTTACAGCTTGGGTTTTGTGTCCTGTAGTAATTTTTTTGTCCTAATATTGGGCTGCTGGGTGTGAAGACGGGAGAAGAGCCCTCCACGTAAAAAAACTTGTCAGTGGGGGCAAATATCAAGAATGAGACATGGGAGGGGGGGGGGGGGGGGGGGTGTTTGGGACATGAGATGTGGAGACATGGACCTTCCATTGGTCCATTCATTAAATATTAAATGGGTTGGTTTGTGATTGGTTTGTCTCTCATGTTCTTTTGGAGACGGGAGGGACGAGGACATATGAGGGGGGCGGTGTAGGAGACGGAGACATAGCAAAAAAGTGGTGGGACGGTCCCTTTTTCGTCTCCACACCCAACAGTCTTAGGGCAAAAACGCCAATATACATTTTTCATATTGTCCAACACCTAGTAATAACTTGCACTAACATGTCGATTCTTGATAAATTTTGTCCAAATTTGGATACCTTGAATTTCATATCTTTTTGTGCGTAATTGTACTTTTGGTTACCTCAGTGCTCACAAATAAATTGTCATGACCAAAATCGTGTAACATTCACATATAAGCATACCTTTGTAAATTGGTTGCTAATTCATGCAATTTGCCCCCAATAATAATCTTAACTTTATCTAAAACCGAATTAGAAATTGGATTCAAGAAAATATACTTTTAGACGATGTTGACCGGTTTGACAAGCTCCATAAGTAGCTTTGTTAAACCCGAAAACAGCCCGTTTACAATCAAAATTGCTACCTATTCTAAATATATGAGACCATCATACATGAGCTATTATGGCATTTGAGTTCGTTTATCAAACATGACACGACGTTAGCCAAGTGGACACAAACTTAATTACTATTGTCATCACAAGATAAATAAGCCCATGATCTCTCGACTCAAATACAGGATGCATATAGCTGGGAACAACGTATTTGTGTTGAATATCCAGATATGCATTTCGTTGCTTTCCTCCACGCGATTGTGACAAACAATACCTAACAAGCCATTGATTTTTATGAAGCATGTCAATATTATATCTTCGTGCATCGCATCTTGAGGGATCTTAACATAGGAAACCTTTTCTGTTGCTAAATCAAATGCCAAGATTTCCGGCGGGCCGCCTACAAGCATCATAAGTGGATGGGTCCAAGCATTTAAATCCCTTGTATTTAAAACAATAACCAAGAAAAATGCATGGAATACTTCTAGGTGCAAGCTTGTGAGAGTTATAATCACGAAGATATGGAAACACACGACACCCAAATGACCGAAACATGGAATAATCAGGTGTCCGATTATATAGGAGCTCAAACGGTGACTTGCCTCCAAGAACAGTAGAGGGAACACGATTAATGATATAAACCGCAGATGAGAATGCATCGACCCAGAAATGGGTTGGAATTTTTGCATGAAACATCATTGCCAAACCCGTTTCGACAATATGACGATGTTTACGTTCCACCCTACCATTTTGTTGCGGGGTGTAGGGGCATGACATACGATGAAATGTGCCATTTTGTTCAAATAATTGACGAACTTTATGATTCGTAAACTCGGTACCACCATCACTTTGAAACATTTTAATTTTTGTTGAGAATTGAGTTTGAACAAATGGCAAAAATATAGATAAGACACCAACAAAATCCGATTTGGCTTTTAATGGATATAACCAAGTGAAACGAGAAAAATCATCCACAAACGATACATAATATAAGTAATGGCCATTCGATTTAATCGGGGAAGGACCCCATAAGTCACAATGTATCAAGTCAAGTGGTGAAGATGAACGTTTATTATTCAACACAAAAGGAAGCCGTTTAGATTTGGCAAGTTCACAAGAAGTGCATACACCCGGTTTGGGTAAAACAGAAGTAAACGAAATTAAACCACTATTCTTTAACAAAGAAATAACATCAAAACCAACATGTCCTAAACGTGAATGCCAAGACTCAAAAGAAGCCGTAGGACACTTGGAGGAAGCCACAAAACTTTGAGGGTTGGTGTGGAGAATGTAGAGACCATCTTCACGGGACCCTCGGGCCAGGATTGTCTTGGTGAACCGATCCTGAATAAAAAAATGAGGATAAGAAAACACAACGTCAACAGGATTGTCCTCAGTTAACTTACTAATGGATAAAAGATTTTTCGTGAGATTAGGTACAACCATAACATCTTTAAGTTTAAGAGAACCAAAAATGCGAGTGTTACCCGTATGAGTGATGGGTAACGATTGACCATTACCAAAGAAAACACGGGAGTTACCTTGAGCAGGTTTGGAATCAGGAAGAGACGCAGTGTTAGGAACCATGTGATCAGAAGCACCCGTGTCCCCAGTCCAATCAGGGACATTGCACTGAGCATGAAAAGCTTGAGCCAGTTGTGCATCAGACATGGATCCAGAGGCAGCAAACGATTGTAATTGATAGCACTGCGTAGCATAGTGACCCTGTTTCCTACACAACTGACAAATGGGAGGCCGTTTAGGACGAGGAGACCAAGAGTTAGGGGACCGATTTACCCAAGTCCCCTGATTAGGCCTAGCATTCCGATAAGCAGGTGGCTTAGACGGACGAGAAGAAGACCCACGATAGGCAGGCCGAGAAGCATTGGCTGGAAAGGCAACCGGGTTGGAGGCTGGTCCATGTAAGGCTTTAACAAAAAATTCATGACTCTCCGCCTTTGCAACAAGATCTGTGAGACCAGGTATGGGATGAGCAGAACGAATATTGGTTGAGAAACCTTCAAAAGCCGGTCCTAAACCGCACAAAAACCAATGAAGTTGGTCCATCGGATCAACTGGATGTCCAACAGCACTAAGTTGATCACACACACTTTTGAAAATACGGCCATAATCCGCAACCGATTTATCACCCTTTTGAATTTGGCGAAGATTGTCACGCAGATTCTGGACGCGCTCAATAGAGGTATTGCAAAACGCATTTTCAAGCGCAACCCATTTTTCACGGGCTGTGGATAAACCCACAGTAACAGAGAGAGCTTCCTCAGTAAGCGAAGCATTGAGAAGGATGATAGCTTGTTGTTCATCACGAACCCAAGTTCTATATTCAGGATTGTCAACCTCCTTTTCACCGGAAATAATAGTCGGGGAGGGAGCCATAAGAGAGCCATCAACATGAGATGCAATTTGTTGATAGGCAAGTAAGGGTAACATTTGAAGTTTCCAATAGATGAAGTTGGAAGAATTAAGTTTGATGGCAATCATGGGGGCAAGGCCATTCATGGGTGAGGGAGTAGAGGAAGATGAAGCCATGGGATGAAAGGAAGAAAGAAACAAGAACCGAAGGAGGAGAGGGATCGATAGGGAAGAAGAAAGGGAAGGAGGAAACTTAATATTCTAGTATTTGGCTGATACCATGTTAATGTGGTATTCAATACATAAAAAAGAGTTATGAGTACAATATATATAGGCTCTACAATTACACATAGACTACCTATATAGAACATAAATTACAATTAGACAACCTAATTTATCTTAATCTAACACATCAGATGTACAATGCTGTTGACACAAACACTAACACCGTTATGACACACTATATGACGAATAATATTAAGATTATCGATCTTTCTCCATGCGTAATTTGAGAGGGAGAAAATCATGATAATCTCACTAATTATTGTATCATAGTCAAAAGACTGACGTATGTACAAAATCTTGTGTTCATTTGTTGACTCCGAACCCAAAGAAGTTAAACATAATAGAATCGTGGAGAGAAACCAGTGGAGGAGGGATGTTATAAAACTTATGGGTGGTAGGGTTAAGAACCAAAGTGGTAATGTTATCAATAAACCATCAAAAACGGACAAACTATCACCAAGACGGAGATAACAAGCCAAAAACCGAAACATACAATCCAATTACACTAAATCGAAATTACACCACCTCTCCTAGGGATGGCAAAAAAACCCGAGCCCGACGGGTATACCCGAAACCCGAAGCATTTGGGACGGGCATACCCGATACCCGACGGGTATGGGACGGGTTTGGTATTGGAAAAAAAATATTTCGCGGGTATGGGACGGGTATGGTATTAGGTGATACCCGACCCGATTACCCGAAACTAAATACCCGTCTACCCGAAATATATACCCGAATACTTTTAAGTTTTATATATATATATATATATATATATATATATATCTTTTCTTAACTATTTTTTAGTAATGTTTCATTCTAATAGATTCATTATTTGAAAAATAAACTTTTCATCTAAAATATATATTCTAATAACATTATTATTTATATTTATATGTTATGAAACATATAAATAGTTTTCAAAATTCATACTATAATATATATTTACATATTAAATGTTTCAAAGATTATTATGGTGATAATATATATGTTACTTATTACAATTTCATATACTCTAGATTTCTTAAAACGACTATAAAAGAAAATAAAATATATATATATATATATATATATATATACATGCAAATACCAACGGGTATACCCGATACTCGCGGGTATGCTCTATACCCGACGGGTAATACCCGAAAAAAACCCGACGGGTAATGGGGCGGGTATGGTATGAGATTTTATAACCGGGTATGGGTATGGTATTAGCCAAACCCGACCCATACCCGACCTGTTGCCATCCCTAAGTCCTCTCCCAATCAACGACGACTCCTTTAAACCTATGTTTATACCACAGAAAACCTAAGGTCTTGATATCCACGATCATGTCCGCGACATTCAACTCCTTACTTGAAAAAACCTTATCATTCCTTGCCTTCCATAACCGCAACACGCAATAAGCCAATAATAATAACCCCATGAATTACCACTTTCTTGTTCCCCGAAGCGCCGCAAAGATCATGCAAGTTTACCAAATCATTGACATGAAAAGCATAAATATCTGGAATGCGACACCATCTCGATAACGCGTTCCACACTCCAGCCGAAACCGCACAGCCTGTAAGAATGTGATCCACCGTTTCTTCCTTACTCTCGCACCAAACACTGAGATGATTATCCACATGTATATTATATTTTAATAGAGCCATCTTCGTAGGTAGAACTTTTTAGTGAGAGAAACATCCGGAGTTTGGAACAGGAAACCCTCTGCTGTTAAGAAGGCGGTATTTTCTTTTTTTAGAAATAAATATTCGGAAAAGTACCGAGTGAGACCGAGGTTCATTTGCCATGCCTTCAAGAAGATTTCTGAATTGGACAACGAGTTGTTAGTGCATCCCTTTTCTATCCGGGAGATCGAGGAAGCCTTGTTCGGATGTGGAGACGATAGGGCGCCGGGTCCGGATGGGTTTAATATGCGGTTTACTAAGAGGTTTTGGGATATATTCGAGCATGATTTCTCTAATATAATGGCTGAGTTTTACAGGGACAGGGTCATCAATGTGGGGAGCGACTTCTCTTTTATTACCCTCATTCCGAAAGTGAAAGACCCGGTGGACTTAAACGGCTATCGTCCGATTAACCTGGTGGGAGTAATCAGTAAAACAATCTCGAAGATCTTAGCTAATCGGTTCCGGAAAGTCGTGGTGTTAATACACGATGTCCCTAGCCTAGTATAGGTGATGTTTGGATTGTATTACGGGTGCTAAGGCCACAAGGGGTGGTTGGCTATCTATCACTACCATCACACTATCACACACAATAAGATTATGCCACCTCATTTTATCACATTCCATCAATAAACCTATGCGACGGTATTCACAATTATCACTAAAACCATCACACCCAATCACCTTGTGACACCTCATTCCATCACACCCATTACTATTTTTTAATAATGAAAACAAAAAGAAGTGGAGCCATCAGGTTGTTTTTATTCTATTTTAATTAATAAAATAAATAAAAGGTTGGTTGGGACCACGTGCTTTGGACCACGTGCTTTGGCTATCACCCACCTGCTTTTGGCTACTTTTCCTAATAAAACAAAAGTGAATTGGGAGAATTGATTGTTATATCCGCGATGGCCATCACGAAAGATTGCTTCGCGGCCTTGATAAATAAAGGGGGGCGGTGTTTCACGGGCGGCCATCACGGACTGCCCCGACCTCCCTAAGAAAAATGTGGAGCGATCGTTCGATGCGCTAAAGGGGAAATGGGGCATAGTCAAGCAACCCTTGAGGGCGTCGAACGTTGATAGGTATAGGATCATTGTCTATACGTGTATGATATCGCACAACATAATCTTGACAGGACGATGAACGTGCAGTATCACCAGTCTACATAAGAGACCCCCCCCCCAGTCGAACCAGTGTTCGATCTTAATGCCCTTGCAGAGTTGAGAGACTCCGATATGCATTTCCGACTTCGAAATAATCTCATGGAACATCTAGTCACTATAGATCTACCCTACCTCGAGGTGGATTCGAAATAGTTTATTTTTAATTTATTTGTGTTTGCATTTTTATGTTTTTTTTAGTTTCAATAAATATAAATTTATTTTATTTGAATAAGATGTGTATTTAATTAAACAAAAGAGAAATGAAAAGATTTCAGTGTATAGTGGTTTAGCAAAATGTTCCTCCAAAATTGTGTTTCAATAAAATGAATCTATGAAGTGATATGATAGTGTAAGATTAGTAAAAATCATGGTATTGTAGAATTAGTGAAAATCATGATAGTTCAGTAAAGAAGACGCCCCCTCTACAAACTTTATTCCATCACACAATCACCTATCACTAAATCATCTTCGTCACTAAACATTGGTTTTTCTTTTTAAGACTATGCGGAGTGGATGGCGTGGGGAGGGCGGGAAGGGGGGGAACACCACCGCAAGGTGGCGTGGAAGCTGGCGTGGGGCTGGGGGCGGGAGGGGCTTCACCGGCGTGGGGCTTGGGGTGGGGGTGAGGTGGCATGCTTTTATTGGTCAGTTTTTTTTTTTTTTTAACTTTAACACAATATAATATTATTTCCTTCCCCCCCCCTCTTCCCCCCCTCCACTCCCCACAATTATTTTCCCCCCTCAAGGGTCCCACAAGTGCCACATGGCGCTTCATCCCCCTCTTTCCCGCCCCCCACTCCTTATAGTCTAAGAGTTACACCCACGTATTACTACTACATTTTTTTTAATTGCAATCCAATAATCTTTCTACATGAATGGTTCACTATTTACTGTTTCGGTTTCTCGTTTTTAAAATGTTACAATACTGACATTATAAATAAAACAAATAACAAGGTTTTAACAGATTGTGTTCGTGTCAACTGTCAACCCACAAACTGTGTCGGGTTCGGGTATGTGTCTTAGACGACTTCCAGGTTCTTGTCGGGTTCAGATTTATGGCAAATTTTGAAGTTTGTGTTGGATTTGAACCGACAACCCCATAACATCATCAATTTAACATCATCCAAACCTTTACATAACCAAAATCGCTCACAAGTCCAATAGAATTACAAGTCAAAAACCAAGTGATAACAAGCAAGGCACCTAGCAGTATATACACTCATTACATAAGTTGTATATGTCTGACGTGGATATTACTAACCCCTACACAACAAATTTCTCTCTCACAATATTAATTATAATACAAACAAGATGGTCTAATCATGTGAAAGATGTAGCCACTGATGAGGTTGTAACCAAACCTGAAAGAAGGCCAACAATGGCTGCACTATTGTAAGTGCTTGGTTCCGTTTGCATTGAGTTGTTACGCGAGTCAACAAAAGACTCGTTTAAAAATGGTCCACCTACAAGTGCACCCATTGCAACATTAGGGTTAGGTTGGTCTGACTCAAGCCATTGCCAGCCCTTGCACCCGGTTGTTGCGTCAGCGGGTATTGAGGCTCCTCTGTGGTGCACAAATTGCGAGTATTTTTCACCATATCCAACCAGATAACTCATTTTCATTGGATTGTCTCCCAACACATAGTTGGCCTAATGCAAAAAAAGAAACACATCAGTACCAGATAGAGACGGCAAGTCAGTAAATCCAACCGTAACTTGGTTATAATATAATACCCATTTGACCCGGTATATGATTTGTTACCCTAACTAATATTAGACTTGGCAATTTTTACCCAATTACTGGTCAATGGATTGATTTGGTCTATCATTGATCTGTAACTGGTCAAACGGATCAAATAAATAGATTTAGTTGAAAGGAAACTTGTCAAATGGGTTGAAAATCACCCAGAATTTACTTTTAATGCTTAGATCCTCCTAATCATTACGCTTTAGAAAAATTACATTAACATTGTAATATATAGTTTTGTGATTGTTTAATGCAATAACTATTAATTTAAAAAATGGACAAGACTACAAGAGTAACAAAAATTATGTTTGTGGGTCACCCAACCTGGTCCAACAATTTCAATAAAACCAGCCCACATCAACACAAACCCGTTTTGACCAGTTCATTTTGCCACCTCTACTAGTAACCGTCTCTCAGATAAATAATGTGAAGCATACCTGTGACAATGCAAATTTCCTAAGATCTTTAGCTGAAAAGGAGGCTGAATCGCATTGGATTTTTTTGGTCTGTGACGTAAGCATGTAATCACTGTAAACAACAGCTAAAAAGGCAGAAGCTACCGGATGCTGCAAAGCGTTCCAATCGCTGATCCATATAAGACCACCTGTTTTGTTTACGGTGAGATATATATTAGACACAAAAAAGGGGATCATGTAGAGGTCACCCAAGCATTCAACCTTTTCATCAAGGCCACCCATATAATAGAAGCATAAAACTACTTTTAAGGCCACAGAATGAGACAAGTAGGTGTCTGGTTTCATTTATACCAATTTTGACAAACGAAAAAAATTGCCACATGAAAAAAAGTCGAAAATGTCCCTAAAACTTTTGGAAAGACACACACTTTTGTTGAGGTGACGCGTTAACATGCTATAGGTTAAAACTGTTTTCTCAAAAAAAAAAAAAAAAAAAAAAAAAAAAAAAAAAAAAAAAAAAAAAAAAAAAAACAAACAAGGGCAATTTCATCATTTGGCAGTATTCTAAGACTTATGGCTGAAATTGGTATAAATGAAACGGGATACATACTTGGGTGGCCTAATTTTAGTATATGTGTGGTCCTAATGAACAAGCTGAATACATGGGTAGCATTTGAGAAAAAAATAAACATATACTTCTTGTTCTGCTTGATGTTGCTGTTGGGGATTTTGGCAGAAGGCCACACATTACGGCCTCAGCCGTTTTTTTGTACTTTTTGAGGCTTGCATCTGTAGCAGCTTTTGAATCGAAGAAGCTTACCCTTGACAAAAGAACCTGCACAGTTTATGTGTGTCATTATTACAATTTAGGGATGTGGCAATATGGACAGATTGGGTAAGTTGTCAAAAACAGATCATTTTTGGTATGGGGGGTTGACCCAAAACACTCTCCAAATTCTTTTTAACTTTTTATTAGTTTTATCAGTGTGTCAAACATAAAACAGAAATTACATAATGTCACAACAATCTAATTTTATACAAGGGGTTTGTGCATTAACATACACTTTGTGCAACTTCTGACTGGTTTCCTTTGGAAAAATTGGAATTTGGACAGACAAGAAATGAGCTTTAAACTTTTTCCCGGTTTTAGTAACTTAGTAACTGACTTTTTTAGTAATTGACTTTAAATTAGGCGCAATATACAGAGTTACAGTTTAGTACCATGATAGAAACCGATCTTATTTAGCTGATTTTACAAGTAAACTTCTGATGTTGTGCTCATCCATGCAAGTGCCACATAAGCAAAAGATGCTTATGTGAAAAAAAGTTTACAAATAAACTTATTTACATGTTTAAGGAAATGATGTTTTTTTTTTAAATATTTTTAAAACAATAGTTTACTTTTAAATCAATTGCCATGTAGAATATACATATACACTATGATAAATATATGATGCCACATCAGCAATTTCAGAAGAAGATAACCAACTTTACCTGGGTCCCGGGTCGTTTATCATCCCAGCTAAACCATGTAGGACTTCCCCAATTAGCATAAGTTTCACCGTTACTTCCAATTACAAAGTCAAGATATGTTTGATCTTTGGTTGCATGATAAAGCCAGCTAGCAGCCCACAGAAGCTCATCACCATAACCGGTTGAATTGTAATATTTCTGAACTTGAGGGATATTTTCACTGTATGAACCTCTATGTTTATCAGCGAATGTAAATAGTTCTTTAGCATGTTTTAAAAGAGAGTTCGAATATGTTGAATCAGTTGATTTGAACACTAATGATGCAGATGCCATTGCTGCTGCGGTTTCTGCTGCAACTTCTGTTCCAGGGGTGGATGCATTTATTTGTATTAGAGGCCTTTTTTCAGTCATACCTTCAGGTCTATCCCAACAACTGTGATCAATATCTGGATCACCCACCTGAAAGAAATTTTTTTTGGTTCAAAACGTGTCGGGCCAAAACAGATGAAAGTTTCGGATAGAGACAGTAGATAAGTCGAAAGAAGTCTTATTTAGTTTGAGGTCGAAATTGGCCGGGGTCAGTTGGCCAGCCAACAACTTTTTCTCCAGTTTTCTAATTTTATGAAAAATGATTCGTATGCCTAATTATGATATTGAAACACATGGGAAACTCAAGGGAGAAGATGATGAGAGAAAAGATGTCTAAGCCATGTGACATTCCATAAATGGATTAGGCATATTTTATGCATATGTATATCATTACTCCCCTTTTATATTTAAAAGTAATTTGTTATTAATATTATCGCAAAACTATATTATTATTTATTAAATCACACTAATAATAAAAAAAAACAGTTTAAAAGGTTGTATGCATTAAAAATACACTGTGAGAGACTTTCAATCTGTTTCACAGGTTGCTTTCCATCCTACCATGAACACGTTTAATCCATTTAACCCGGATACAACCCTGCACATCCTGTTTATCTAAACGAGATGACTGATTGTAAATGGGTTGGTCAAGCAAACAGGTTGTGTGTGGGTTTGATCGGGGTGTGAAGGGGTTTTGATTGAATTGTAAACAGGTTAGTTGGTTGAACTTATAAATAACATTTTTGTTTAATTCTAGTTTTGAAAGGGTTAGCGGGTCAAACATACCCAAATAGACCATTTATAAAGTAAACAAGTGAAGATTGTCACCTCTAGTAAACCGAAATGTGATATATGAGTCTGAAGATTTAGGTTACCTGAATGTAGAGCACATTAGGTTCAGGATGAGCATTAATTAAGTAATCAGTGATCCATTTAAGCGAGTCTTTAGCAGAATCCAATTGATTAGCTTTATTCATTTGATCACCATACTCAAGTATGGCCCATGAAAGGACGGTTGCTGTGTAAGCCATTGGGAATCCAAATTTCATATGATCTCCAGCATCATACATTCCCTTGGAAAGATCCAAATTTGCGTCTTTTCCATCTTCTAGGCCCGAATCCCCCCTCCATGATATTTCATTATTTACCAATTTACCAGCTACATAAAATAATAATAATGAATACAGATCCAAATACAGAGATGAAAAGTGATTTTACATAGTTGTCTAAAAATTCATCAGTGTTTTGAACTGTGTAGTTAAATCGGCCGATATCTCGGTGCTATATCGGTGATATATCGGTTCTCGGTGGTTAACAAGAATATCGGTTTGAATATCGGTCATAAATATCGGTAGCGAGAATATCGGTGAATATCGGTGATATTCACCGATATATCGGCGATATCTTGCTTAGAATATCGGTTTTTACCCCGATATATCGTTTTTTTGGTTTTTTTGTTGTCCCAATCAAATAAATAAGGCCCAAATGTCCAAACCCTCTAAAAATATTGATCCAGAATGTCGATTGTTAAAAGCTAGCCTAATTAAATACCCAATTAAATAATTAACTACTTCAAATTTACTATTAATATTATGTTAGATTTAGTGTTTTACATTACATACACACACATATTATAATATGAAATTACCGATATCCCACCGATATCTCACTGTGAAAACCGATATTCCAAATATCGGTCCTTGACCGATATCCGATATTTTTCCGCATTAACTACATAGGTTTTGAAGAGATAAAATTTTACCAAGTTTTACAGAATCATTGTGTGTTTGTCAATAAATTTCTGGGAGCTTACACTTTTGTTATAAAGAATAGCTCCTCCTTAAACAAAATTTTCTTTCTGCTTGAATGACAAGTGCTTTAGCTTTTACTTTGAATTAAGCTACTCAAAGTAGCTTTCAGAAACAGCCTCGAGCTTTTGAAAGCAAAACTAACCAAATACTCTTTCACAACAATCACATATCTAATAAGTTTTTATGTGTGTGTCCTTTAATGTCATTCTACACCATTCAACTACAACTAGAAACTACTTTTACCAAACACTTCCATGTAACTCAAGGCTCTAGCTCACAGCTCTTGTCTCCAGCAATTAAATATACATTTTTTTTAAAGGTTTTGCATGCCATAGCCATTAGGACTATGATTACAAGCATGAACATTTACTAACCTTTATTTCACCACCGTCCATCTTTCAACCAAGGAAATAACCACCATTCAACCTTTTCTTTTTATTGTTTTACTATTGTTAAAAACAAATAATATTCACCACTTGTATCGTGTGCATAAAAACATGTACTTTTTGACCCCATACAACCTTCACCGCAGCAGATGAACGCGGTGTTCCCACACGACCCCGCAAGGGTATACCTCATAGACTAAAAGATGGAGAGAAGCTAAACATGAGAGCAAGGGCGATTCTTTTAAGAGGCGAGGAGGGGCGGCCGACCCCCCCCCCCCCCCCCCCCCCCCCCCCCGAATTTTCACACAGAAGTTCCGATTATATAGTATTCGTATAGAAATTTTTTGGTATATAAGGTTTCGACCCCTCAAAACTAGTGACTTCCAACCCCCCGAAGTTTCGGGTCAAGATTCGCCACTGCATGAGAGAGAGAGGTTGACTCTTGTAACTGAAATAATTTTGTTTTTTTTTTATTATTTATCAAAAAGTTGATTTATAACATCCATGCTCTTAATAATCATAGCCCTTAGTTCAATAATTAGCATAACTCTTTGTCTTTTCCATAACCATGGTCCCTCTATGGCTCTATTCTAAGACATAACATAGAGTGTGTGTGTGTTCTCTCTTTTAGCAGTCAAATCCAAATCTATAAAAAAAAAACAAACTAAACATTCTCACATCATTAATATCAAATCACACTACACATCCAGATCTGTCCTTAAAATCCTCTCAACCTCATATATATTCCAAATCCAATGTAAAATAATTAAATCACTATTAAAGTCAACTCAGTCAACCAACCAACCTAATTTCTAGATCTGTAAACTTTATTTAGCAATGTCAACAATGTAATAATAATAATAATAATAATAATAATAATAATAATAACAATAATAATAATAATAATAATAGAAAAAAAGGAAGTTACATTTTTGGATGTCAAAGAACTGAAGAGCAATCTTGAGAGCATCGCCGTATTTCTGCTGAACCGGTCCAGGAGGACCGGGAACCGGAGCATTATCATCATCATCATCATTGTGATGGAATTTGTTCCTTAATGTAAACCCTAAGGCTAAGGCGATCGCTCCTACTACAATTAAGACGATAAACCAGCCCATACATCCTCCAGACTTCTTCTTGTCTCCCATTTTTAAAAAAAATATTATTTCAGATCTAAATAATAATAATAATAATAATAATAATAATAATAATAATAATAATGTGAAATGTGATAGATCTGAAGAAGAGTGAAGATATAATGTGGTGAATGGTGTTTGGTAGTTGAGTGAGTGTGAGGGTTTTGTATGCAGACGATGAAATAGGAAATAGGTGCACCGACAAATGGCGCGAGAGTAGAGTTGGGTTGGGTTTGGATTTTACTGTGTCGGTTAGGGTTTGGTGGTTGATGATTCATGGTATCTTTTTGGTTGCACCATTGCTTTCGCTACAATTTTACTTAAACCCAACATGTTGGCCCATTACCATCTTTCCAAATTCCAAAACCTTTGAGAACGACTTAAATATAAAAAAATATATATATATTATTAATAAAAAAATATATATTATTAAAATATTAATGATTATAAATATGGAAGGATTATTAGTTGCATCATTTTTATTTCAGAGCCGACAGTTTATTACATCACGGGTTAAAAGACTTAGGGGTTGTTTGGTTGATTAAGTGTTGAATCATTAAGAGGTCTGAATGGTTAAGCGCTGTCATTAAGTTGGACCTCTTAGTGGTTAGTTTTCTTGTCCCACATTGGTAGGAGAGTCACATTAAGGTTCACCTCAGTTCAGTGCTTAATAGTTCAGTGCTTAATGGTTCAACAACATCTCAAATCTTAATGATTCAGATCTAACCATTCCATTCAGAAGCTGAAACAAACGCGCTGAATGTTGAATCATTCAGCGCTGAATGGTTAAGAGCCTCATTAAGAGGCTACCAAACAGCCCCTTAGTGTTTTGGGTTAATGGGTTTCGGTCGTAAACAGGTTAACACGTTCTTGTCATGGATAACAAAAGTGTTTAAATATCTTCAGCCTCTTTAACCCGTTTATTATGCGCATAACACGATTATGTTATCATGTTTAATGTATCTTTTATTTGTTTATAAATAATTAAATATGAATTGGAAATTTTGGTAACTTGAATTGTATTGGGTTAACCGAGTCTTATCAATTCTGAAGTGTTTAGTGAATAGTGAGTCATGCCAGTTATCATATTAAACATATTGTGTCATTCATGTCATTGACGATTTTATATTTAATCATGTTAAACACGTCATGTTGTATCATTCATCTTATTGGGTAAATTTGGGTTGGCTACATTTAATATTGAGTGGGTCAAAATTGTCTGAAGTGCGTTTTCTGTATCATTATCATATTTTAACCCTACCGTATCATTTAACTGTTGACTCGCCTCAAGATTAAACTCCAAAACAGGCCCAATTACAATCATTGTATATGAGACCATTGACTACATGAGTTGGACTTTGAACAAGTATTTTGTACTTGTGAACAAGAACTTGCTATTATTTTCACCAGATAAATAAGCTTGTGATCTCTCAACTCAAATACACACACCTAGCGATGATAAAGATTCATATAATTTCATATAGGGAATGAACAACTGTTATTAACTCAACAAGAATGGCAGAAACTCAAGAAATTTACAAATAAAGATTAAAAATTACAAGAATTGCAATATATTGTTTTTCTTTATGAGAAAATGGAAGAAACAAAGATGTTTATTCATCTTTACAGTAAATAAGGTTAATTACCCTCTTATGATGATCCAGGTGCTGCCTCAAAAACACTTCATCTAATCATCATCCTTGAATTCTCTGGGGATGCAAATCACAATTTCCGTATGTTACAATTTGAGGCGCCAGATTTAACTAGTACTTATGAATGAGTAGGCTCAGGTTATATTTTATCTCTAACGGGTCAAACCAATAAAATAAAAAGCGGCCAAAAGGGGACATGTCGAAAGTCATCCACAGTGTAAGTTATATATGTGTAGCTCTTAAAAAAAACACATGGTTTGACCCAAACCCGTTTTGACATGGTTACCAAAATATTCAGCCGTTTTCGTTAAGGGCACTCAAATACTATAACAATTTTAGAGTACAGTTTCAGACTTGGTTTCTTATCTATCAGACAAAAAAGAACTTCCATAAAATTATAAAATGATCAAATGACCAAATTTTAGAGTTTTTTTTTCGACATCTAGAGTTCTAAAATGACCAAAACGCCCCTGAATCTACTTTAAATGTTCTGAGCCCATCTGTAGTTGATTATTTTAAGTAAATTAACATGCATTTTTTTCTCATTTTACAACTCTAGATGTAACAAAAGCTTTAAATTTATGGAACTTTTGTCATTTACAATTTTAAGGCAAGTCTTTCTGATGGTACCCGGCATAAACGAAACAAATCTGATGCATAGGTGGCCTTGAAAGTATTGTAAATACTTGAATGGCATGTGTATATATTATCCTCTAAGAAATGTTTATTGCAACAGTCAGATATAACATAATCTGAGGAGTCGAGTCGTACCTGCGGTCAAGATACCGAGGTTGGATACCACTGCCTTGACATGTAGTGCAAGTCAAAGTACCAGCACCATCACAATTTATGCATCTAGAAACTTCTTTCTCTCCACCTCCAAGCTCAACCGTTACATTACCACTTCCTGTGCAAAATCTGCATGATTCTGGAAAAAAGAAAATTGACATCTATCCAATTAGGATAGCATAAAGTTGCAACAATAAGTCAAATGATCATTTCAGATCTTATGTTTTTGCGTTTACTGTTTTTAATGATCATTTCATGAGAATGGCTGCATGGAGAATCAGCATGTCTTCGTACCCTTTGCTTTTGATACCTTTGGGGGCCTTGCCCCCGAAGCCATCCGGTTTTGGATAGGGTGCAAAAGGTGATGCATAGTAATCGCTCGACAGCCAGAGACCAAAGTTTCATTTTTAATAGAGTAGGTTTTGCTATCCAAAAGGGGGTGGCGGCGCAACTTGTTGCCCGCTTACCAGCCGTCCACTTGTAATGTGTTGATTTTAATTTAATGAAAATCACTATTTAAAAAAAAAAAAAATTAAAGTGTGATGAGAAGTGCATAAAGCTATACAATCAATCTTGCTTCACTATAGTAGTGTAGTACCACACATAAACATACATTATCAATGTGTTTTGTGATATGCATCTTCAAATAATATCATTTGAAATTTATTAAAAAAACCTAACTTAAGTTGTCTCCAAACATAGGAGAGGTGAAAACCTATCCTAATTGCTATCTGGTTCCTATACTGTTGTAATCTAAGACTATATATTATTTAGTTACTAAACTCCAAAAAGGTGTATACACAAATTTATAAAATTTTTAAGGGAGGGGGAAGCCACTTACGTGCCCCGGTTCCATTGCAGGGGAAGCATGGTTGTGTGTTCTCTCGTTTTGCCTGCAACAAAATACATTTTTTTAGTATATGGCATACGCAATGCCAGTTAGTTGTGTAATATTACATCGAATTCAGATTTTGTTTCAATATCATCTAGCATGAGTTTCATATATTCAAACATTACATGTTTCATAAGTGTCGAAAACACAATGTGCTAGACTCTAGGTCTAGGGAGTGTTTCGATGATAGTTATTGTACGATTAATTAATTTGGTAACTTTACGTTTATCTCAATAATCATTCTTCTTACACTTGCTCCTATCTTAACCATAGTTGTCAAAAGTGCGCCTAGGCGCACCAAGTGCGCTGCGCGCTGTGAGGCGCACAATCGGGGCTGTTTTCAGGCTGATTTCCGGCCAAATTCAAGCTAAAAGTTGCCTAAACCTCTAAAACATCCTACATGAGTTATGAACAAGTCCTAAGCAACCCTAAAACATCCTAAAGTAGCCCTAAACAAGCCTAAAACATCTCTAAAATCCCTAAAAATGTATTTTATACTATGCGCCTAATTATAAAAAGCCCTCATTTTTTATGCGCCTAGACTCCGGGCTCGGCCTATGCGACTTGAGTGCGCCTAGGCGCTTTGACAGCTATGATCTTAACTATATAATAAGTAACCATCATCATGATCAGTTCACCCAAACAAATTTCAAGACACAATACAGTTTCCACACACATCCAAACACCCTCCATACATCACTTTAATAATCTAATCATCTGTAAAAGAATTATTTTGTAATTCTAATAATATTTATTTTCACCCACAATTGTGACATTCCACATGCCTAATAACTTGACCACAAAAACATTGATACATTTGTATTAACTAAACAAAGCAAACACAATTAATAAACTAATTACATAAATAATAATCTATATCTATATCTATATCTATATCTATATCTATATCTATATATCTATAATAAACCAAAGCATTTTTAATGACATGTCATAATATTATGCAATCTCTCTTTTAAGAGATGCCACATATGATTTGATGTGACAACTCTAGACCAATTAAAAAAAAGGAATAAATATGGTTTAAATATTATTTAACATAATCTATTAAATACCTAATCTACTAAATGTAAATATTAAAACTTTATTATTTTCTCTCTCATGTTTCCTCTCATAACTTTTAAATGTTAATATCTTTTATATACGGGATTTTTTAAAGAAAAAAATTACACCAAATTAACGAGTGTTTTATTATTTTTCCAACGAGTACCATAGTGCTATATAAAAATAGAAGAAAAAAAAACGACTATTTTTTGTAACCCGACAGGTATTGTGTCAGGTTTTGAATTAGTTTAAAAAAAAATTGTGGGTGTGGGTCAGGCCTGGGATTAGGTGATACCCGACCCAATTACCCTTTTTTATATTAGAATATGGTAACTTATGGCAGAGATTTGTTTAAAATAATAATAATAATAATAATAATAATAATAATAATAATAATAATTAATCATATATTGGCAGATGCCATTTTTATAGTTTAGATACTTCTAATTTTATTCACTTTGCTTAGATTTCTCAACCCGGGACGCTCCCGGGGTATAAACTAGTAAATCATAACAACAACATACAGCACTATCAATCTGCGTTTCGTAGAAAATTGGTATGCCTAGTCCAACCGCAACGCTCACCACTCCAACCGCTACAGCCACCACCTGTCCCCATCAACAAATAATAAACTAATTACATAAATAATAATAAATCATAACATTTTTTTGCTACAAAATAAAAAAATTGGAGCACAAACCGTGTTCTGATCGAGCTCGGCTTTAATGCGATGAGAAAACCGTTGATTTCTGGGGTAAGTGAAGGAAAGCGAGTAATGAGGTTGAGAAGAAGATGAAGAAAGCTTCAATGGAGGATAGAGGAAAGGAGAACGAAGAGCAGTTGTGGATGACATTGTTTTGTTTGGTGAGTTGTATTGTGTGTGTGTGTGTTTTCTTTCTCTATCTCAAAAATCAAGCATCATAGTAGAATCTGTTAGGCATTGGAGGGAGTTTGGATCATGTGGGGTCCCTACCATTTTCGACCAGAAAGACACCCTGTTTGTAAAAATGGATTTACTTATTATTATTAATAGGGGTGTAAATGACACGTAGCGGCTCGAGAGCTACCCGGGATCGGCTTGGTAAAAAGCCTGAATGAGTCGAGCCTTAACGAGCCCGAGCCTGAAATATGGCTCGTTTAGTTATCGAGCCCGAGCTTGAGCCCTAGATACAAAGCTCGATTGGGCTCGCGAGCCTAAACGAACCCAAACATAATTATAAGTTATTTATATATCACATCTCCAAAGCCCAAGTCCTTATTTCATAGGCCCATTTAATAACACTCGCGAGCCGAGCTTTTGCGATCTCGAGCCGAGCTCGAGCTCAAGATTGTAGGCTCGAACCGAGCCGAGCTCGAGCTTCATAAAACCATAACGAGCCGAGCTTGAGCCCAGTCAGGCTCGGGCTCGGCTCGGCTCGTTTACACTATTTATTAACCCACTATTTTAATTTGTTCTGAGCTGAGCCTAGGGTTGTTTTTGGTAGTGGGTTTTCTTCGGAATGGTAAGTGTTTTGTCCCGATCGGGTTTGTCCCGATTGCTAAGTGTTTTGTGCCTTATGTTCAAGGCTTGATACCAAACCACAATGAGCCGGAGGTCTCACTGGAAGCAGCCTCTTTATTTTTAGGGGTAGAGGTAAGGCTGTCTACATCTTACCCTCCTCAGACCCTATCTTAGTTTTGCTAGAGATGGGATTAACTGAGTAAATGATGATGATGTTTTCTTCGGAATGGTGATAGGCTGGGTTACCGTCGTCATTTACGTTATAAATGTGGGTGGCCTTTTGTTATTAGATTTATTCAGATAATCGGGCTTTTGTTCGTTGTGCAACCCTCCCCCCTCTCCCCGACAACCTTTCTACTTTTGATTGGAACACGAACACTCTATGGCGACAGATGACCCATTAACCTCACACACTCGGATGATCGTTCGGCATAGAAAACCAAAATGAACCGACATCGGTATTTTTGATATTTTTATACCGAAATGATTATCCCTAATTTTTATAATCTATGTGAGGTTAGCTCTACTGTAGAGATGCTTTTCGGGAAGTTTTATGATCATCCCTAATTTTTATATGTAATGTTTTGAAATCTGGATCGTACGAGTAGGTCGGACCATGAACTGGACATGTCCGGGTTTGGGTATGCAACGAATCGGCGGCCAGACCAGGAAACCGGCCGGTTTGACCGAGATTTAAGGGGGTTGAAAAAGTATTTTTATATATTATTTTTTTTCAAATTTTATCTGATTAATTTGTATAACATATACGACATTATCTGGTTCATAGAGTCTAACTAGTAAGACTATGCGCTGTGGCCCGTGAGCGAACTACTGCGAGCCACCCACCGAACCCGTAAGACTATGCGTTGTTGTAGTTACTTTTGTTTAATATCATCACTAAAGATATGCTTTATGTTCTATTGTGGCCAGAACCGTTGCGGTTAGAGCAAATGAAGTGATATGTTGAAAGCACCATTTCCTTACAGAACTAGAACTTATAGAAGTTCCACCTCTAGCACTAGCAGAGTGACTGCACACGTGTTGGCATTCATTTCTGCAATTCAAGTTTTCACTTTGTTGATATATTGCTGATGCATGTTCTTATAGAGTTTCTACTGCTGTTAAACAGTTTTATGACTAAACAAATTTAATTGTTTCTAAAATGCTTAAGATTTGCTTTACAAGGTTCAGAATTTGCCCCCCCCCCCCCCCCCCCCCCCCCCCCCCCCCCAAAAAAAAAAAAAAAAAAATCCCAATATGCATCTCTAACGTCACTAGGTGTGTGCTTGGTTTAAAAGAGCGCGCCTAAGCGTTTGAGGCGCGAGGCTCCAAGAAAAACGCTTTTTTTTTTTTGCCAAAAAGCGCTGAACTACATGAAGCGCCGCCTCAGCCAAAAAACCCTTTTAAACTGCTTTATTTGGCCCGCTACAATAGTGCCTCGTCGTTTTTATGTTTTGAATATGCTTTTTAAGTGTTCAAGTGTGTTTTATAATCATGATTTTGTGCTTATGATTGATTAACATGTAGAAAATGTCATATTGACATATATAAATATTTTTTTATAATTTTTTTAATACTATACGTGAAGCTCTCGCCTCGCACTTTGGATTTTGGACCCAAAACGCCTCGGAGCGCCTCACGCTTTTTTAAACCAAGGGTGTGTGTACTTGAGTCGAGAGGGCTTATTTATCTCATGAAAATAATGTTGAGTTTGTGTTTGCTAGTGCCATGTATAAGTATAATATACTTGCTCAAATGCCATATGCTCATGCAAGATGGCCTCATATACAGGTGCCAATTTTGATTGTAAACGGTTGGTTTGGAGGTTTAATAATGAACGGGTCAAAACTTATAAAAAGGGCTAATAATGAAACATGTCAAATGGGTCAAAAATATTGCATTCGTTTTTAATCAAAACATTAGATATTATTGTACTTGTATTCAGGGCGAATTGCATAATGTAGCAACCAGTTTACAAAATAAACCTTAAGGACTGCTGTATTCGTTTCATGGTGAAAAACACCAAAGATTGATGGATTAGGATTTCGGGAAATCATAGATGAGTTTCTGCCGTGTTGATGGAATTTCACCATGGTTGCTTCTAATCTGTCGCACCGATTTCATATTTAGTTTTACTTATTTTCTCATTCAGGTTTTCAGTCTTTTATCGATAATATTTTTGTGTTTCTTTGCTGTTTCAGTTTCTAGTTTTCCTTTAGCAATTGAGATCTCTGAATTTAGCTTTTAACATTTAAATATTGTTTCTCTTATGCTCTGCAGTCGAGTTGTTTCATCTTGAACACGCTTGAAATAAAAGACATGAGTATAAGAGCATCCACAATGCTATAAACCCGCAAACCGCCACCTCAGGTTTGTGGGTAAAACCCGAATTCAAAAATTGATATTATATAGATTTGGGTCCACATCAGTAGCTTCCCAGCCCCGTCATTTTTTAATTCGGGTTTCACCCATGTTTCCATGTTTTAAGTTATGTTTCTATCCATCTAACGTCGTGATCTTAAACCCTTATAATCATCATCATAGTCAGTTAATCCCACCTATATCAAAGACGAGCATTATGGCTCTACATGCCTGCTCGGATCCCCTTTGACCATGTGCATAATGCTGCCCTCATTTGATCTAGTTGTAAGGTTCTTTCGGATGTGCATGACATTGACTGCTGACAAACAACCCATTTAATCAGCTGGTTTGGTGGCACCAATGAGACCATCTCTTTTTGACCCAAGTCTAGGACATGTAGACATCCTTTTTTTTTTTCACGGCAAGTGGTGCACTCGGTGAAGCTTCGGCTAACACCCTGGTCCAACCTGTACTGATTATCCATCCCACCTGGATTGGGGATCTCTGCACGTGAAACCCCCACATGTGGTAAATATGGCTCCGACCGGAATCGAACCTTCAACCTCCATATGACCTCTACTCTAGCTCCCCTTATTTTCACCAACTGAGCTAGGCTCATCGGCCGACATATTGACATCCTACCCTTTGTAACGAAGACTTGTAACTACACTTCCACCTTCACAATACATTGTCGTGTGTAGATCTTGGAGATTAGTGCTAAGTGAAAGGAATTGGATATCGGATCAGGAACCGAAAATTGTGGCATCAAACTACAAGGATTTTCGGCTCTGATATCAAATGTTGTAGATGGCAAACTAATATGGATTCAGGATACAAAAACACCACCTAAACCAGTCATTAGATTCCAAGACCACCCAAGTCGCCAAACTTCGATTAGCAATGGAAGATAACCAGTTACTCACAATTAGAAAACACATTAGAATGTATAATTCAATAAAACACCTCATGCAAATAACTAGCCAGTGACCACTACTCCCATGATACCTGATCATGGGTTTACTATACAACATGTTAGAAATAATAATAAAAAATAAATAAAAATAGTAAACTTAGCTAAACATGGAGTAGGCACATTTTTAAAATATACACATAAACCATAAACCATTTAAAGAAACATTATTGCACATCCATTTGACAAGAGATCAAAGTCTTCATTATTTGCTATAATTGCATAAATGCTAATCAATTACATCATTTCATAATAATTTAATCAAATACCTAGCAATACAAGAATGTGTTATATGTCACAAAAAATGGCCATAATCCTCTCAAATGTTCCAGGGTCTATCGTTCTCGTCGTAAACATATTCTTTATTGAATTTGTTTCACAGGCTTTGGACTATTCACAAATGTTGCACTCTTATCAAAACCTTGGAGTAAAAGAATTCGAATTGCTTCAATGCCTGTTTGAAATGTGAAATCCAGCTGCAAAAGCAAAACACACAATGACATGTTTATTCATTTGCTACACGAATTGTTACTAGCGAGGGAGAACATAAAGGGCCGGGTAAACGGTCAAAATGGGTACCTATCAAGTATGAATCAAAAGGGTGTGGTTGGGTCGGCATGTCAGACGCACAACCACTTGTTCTTTGTTTATGTTTCGAGTTTTGTAAATAATTAAGCTAAATATGATTACAAACTATAATGTTGAAAAAAAAAAAAAAAAAAAAAACATTCTACATCTTAAAATTGAGGTTTTAGAAGATTCTATGCATTTTGTTATAATTTGGACCAATTTCAATCTTTTAAGGTTAACCCATTTGACTTGCCTTTTTAGTGGATTTTTGAGCTTAACCCATTTGACCCGTTAAAAAAAATCCAAAATTTAAATATTGGATGACTTGCAAGTCGTTTGATACACTACAAGTCTACAAGTAAAACATAACCTAATCCAAAGTTCCAAACCATTCGTATACGTATACATTAGTCTGACTTCAGCCCGTTTCACCCATTTGACCCATTGTTCGATACCCCAAATCAACCCGCTTGTATAATACATTTCAGATGACTAACAACCCTTGGAACCCGTCAATCTATTTGACCAAACATAGATAAACATAGCCAAATGAACCCGTTATTAATACGTTGCACATAATTTCAGCCCTTTTGACCCGTTTTCTTTTTAGTTACATAATTAAACCTCACCAGTGTGGCTCGTTATACTTAAAACATTACCCGAACAAATTCGTATATTTACAGGTCAAAATTGCCACCTGCAGTAAAGCTAGGTAACATACCTCCTCACTTTCTTGTTTGTTAAATCGTCGAAGAACATAGCTAGCAGCTTCCATCTTTCCTGGTGGCCTCCCAATGCCTACAGATGTCAGCGACCCATTATTACATAATATATTAATAATCATAACACATCATTGGTAACAAGAATTAAAAGGAGATCAATAACCTATTCTTAAACGAGGAAAATCACGAGTCCCTTTAAGGTGATTGATCACACTCTTCATCCTTCAAGAACATAAACATGATTAGGAACAAGGATCATTAATGATGGGCAAACAGATACAACAATCAACTTTAACTAAAAAAAGGAACATGTTAAATGTTTTAAAAGTCATACACTCATACATAGCTTTACAACCTCCTAAATTGCTTTTTTCAAGCAAATTGGATAATATGTTAACGACCTCCAAAATTACTTATTTCAAGTAAATTGAATCATTATTTCACTGATAGTTTCAGTAATCATAATATGAAATTGTTTGTATTTTCAATACAGTGTAAGGGGTTGTTTGTTTCAGCTCTTAATGGGACAGATGTCTGAATCGGTCAGACATAGATAATTCAGACTGTTTATTTTGTGAGCAAATGTATGAATCAATCAAACATTTGCCTTTGAATTGGTAAGCATTATACTGGGTCTGAATGGTTCAGACCTCTTATTGGTTCTGTCACACCCCCAGATTCCACTGTGGGGTTTTACCGCGAGCCGCATGACAAATCAGGATCCTCATAGCCGTTGGTTACATTGAACGACTCTAAATGCTAAAAATCATTTAGTACATTTTAAACAAAATATAGTTTTCCAAAAGTTATCAAAGTGTTGCGGAAGCGATAATCAAAAGTAAAGTGAAATGTTTTGCGCAAAGGCAAACAATCGCGCCCAAAAACCATAACAAAAAAAAAGTAAAAGCCGAAATGGACATTTGTCTAGAAATGTTTTAAAGCAAATGACTCCATGACCTACAGGCTACAACGTGCCATACCTAGCGACCTACAATGTAACTAACGGCTATGAGGATTTTAGTTTGTCACGCGCCTCGCGGTAAAACCCCATAGTGGAATCTGAGGGTGTGATGGATTGGTATAAAAGCCACTGGTTATAGCGAACTAGGAGTACGTACTAGACTATAACTAACATCGCATTGCCTTAGTTACAGTCACAACATTAGTACACACTTGCCTGTTTATGTATACATATAAAAGCCACTGGTTATGCTACAGGTACTATGTCATCCCCTAACTTAACTCCAAACCTAGTCACGCGCACGGGAAAGCGCGCCTCGCACAAAAGCGACGAGGTCTAAGCGCATCGCGCGAAGCGCAAAAAGCATGGGATTTTCGTACCCGAAGCGCACAAAATATAAATATGCAGAAGGAAATTAAATACTACCTACAATGAAGAACATGGGCTTAAAGTATAAAACATGCAAATCAAGAAGTAATAACAAATTAATTGCACATGTGGACGTGTGCTTGATGTTGAACGTAGACCTCTATAACGTATCACATACATTGAGTAAAGAGGGTAAACTCATCAAACCAGTGGTTTATAAACTAATAGTAATTGTAAGGGTTTTAGTTCAATCATGGGGCTTTTTTTTTTGTCTCGGGTGTGCTCTTTTTCTGATTATGTTATAGCTTATAATAAAGAAATGTTACTTATTACACTTGTAATACAATTTACATTGATTAGAAACTAAATATTTGTTACTTAGTTCAATCAGGCGAGCCCTTTGCACCTAACTATGTAGGTCTTAAATACAATTTACATTACTAATTACTATACCTCAAATTATTTAGTTTCTAATCAATGTTATAGCTTATAATAAAGAAATGTTATTCTGTATTCTGAATTATATCATCATATTATTACACTTGTAACTTGTGAACTCATCTCAACTACAAAACTATGAAACAGATTCAAGAAAAGACAATTATAAAAGCAAGAAATAGCAACATGACATTTACCCGTTGTGTCCCCCATGTCCACCTTTTGGCAATAGTCGTAACTTTCCAAATGGCAAATCTAAGTCATCATAAATCTGCAATCGATGTATCATGACTCATGAATTCAAAGTATACAAAGAGCCAACAAGGTAATATTAAAAGGCAAAAACATTTTAGAGACTTTACCATGAGTACTTGCTTTGGTGGGATCTTATAGAAAGAAACAATCGCTCCAACCTTTTTGAAAGAAATCAAATGGTCAATACACTGTATAAAATAAAAAGAAAAGAAAAACGGTAACAGATGTAATGATGTATGATCAGATGAGCTTACTTACAGACTCACCGCTAGCATTCATGAAAGTTTGTGGCTTGGCAAGCATCAGGGGAGTATTTCCAATACATCCTAAAGAAAACAAAAGATATGCGTTATATGCACATAGTCTCTGCCTTGGATTTAAAAACCGCACGGCACTATGAGGTGTTTAGGTCCCGAAAGCTGAAGTGCATGAGCTGTGTTTTAAAAATCGCGCCTAGAGCGCGCTTAAGCGCGAGGCGCAGATCATGGCGCCTTATGTAACCCTAGGCGCACTTCGTACAAAAAGCGCAGGAAAAGCGCCTTATGTAACCCTAATCGTCTTGCGCCTCGCGTACGAAAAGCCCCCCGTTTTGCGATTTGCGCTTTGCGCCTTGGTTTTAGACCTCGTCGCTTTTGTGCGCTTCGCGCTTTTTAAAACCAAGTGCATGAGGCGTTTTCCTAATCGTCTTGTGTTTAAAACCGAGGCCACCAGAAATCCTTAAGGCCTTAGTTTGAATTTAACTTATGACAAACGCGGAACATGTTTACAGACCATACGCATTTTTAAAACAATAATAATGAGTTCAGTCACAGACCTTTGCCGAAAAAAGCTTTGAAGGAAACACTGCTCATGGAGATACCCTCAGCTTCTGCTATTGCATCCACCATCTCAAAACCTACCTGCAAGTTTCAATCACTGATAATTAAAGTTAAATAATTTGATTAAAACTCATATCAAAAGGATCATTTCCATTAAATTAATTACCATAAACAGCCAATTTGCTAATAATAAAAAGGTCACTGATAATTAAAGTTAAATAATTTGATTAAAATTCTACTAATTTCATGTTACATACATAATTAGGGTTTAAAAATTCCTTTGTTCTTTTTAGTTCCAATCCATCTAAATGATAATATCCAATCATTCATAAATTAAAAATAAAAAATATATTTTTATTAAATTAATATGCAAAAACCCAATATTCATAAAGTAAATAATTAAATAAATAGAAATAAAAAAAAAAGAGTACAAACATTGTGTCTTGTGCGGTTATACAATTTTCCAGGGTTTCCAAGGCCTACAATGAGCCACGGATGTTGTTTTGGCGGCGGCTTAATATTATTATTATTATTATTATTATTATTAACCGTTTCCGGTTCTCCGGCAATTGATGGTGAAACAGTAGGTTTGTTTGTTATAGATGAAGGAGATGAAGGAGATGAAGAAGAAGAGGGTGAGGATGAATACATTGAAATGGGATTATTAATAATAATATTATTATTATTAAAGTGAGAATGGATGTGGGTTTTATAAGAGGAGGAAAAGAAAAGGCGGCGACAGCGATTGAAGGTGAGAAGGGTTGACGACGGCGACGGTGGTGGAGATGATAATAATATTCCGGTAGCAATGTTCATGGTGTGCTTGCTACTGGGCTGTTTATTATGAGATTTTTTATTTTTAAAGTGTTGTTGTTGGGGTAATAAGTTATGTTAAGACTTTTTGTCCACTAACAAAAGCCCAATAGAAACTTTGTGTAGCCCAAATTAGAGGTGCACAAAATACCCGAACCTGAACCTGAAAAAAATACTTGAATCCGGGTATTTTAAAACCCGAGTATTTTAAAACCCGGGTATTTAATACCCGAACCCGATCCTACCCGTAGGGTACGGTCAAGGTACACCCAGCTCACCTTAAACCCGAACCCGGGTTTTTTGTACCCGGTTATTATAATACCCGTACCCGGTTTTATATTATACCCGGTTTTATAAAATACCCGATTATAATAATATCTTGTTTTTCTTCTTCTGAAAAGTGGAACAACTCCCTCGAAGCATAATATTTTCTTCTCTTTCATAGTGATGTATTTCTAAAAATGGCTTCAAGAGAGGTGCACAAAAAACCCGTACCCGGAATGTTGGGAACGGTTAAGGCAAGAAACCAGTGGGAGCTAGATTCGACTTTTGCTAGAGGGAATTTAGGAGCTTACCACTGTGCCGCTGCTTGAAGGTTGCCTTTTACTTTTGAAAGTTACATGACGTGACTTTTGAAGCATAACCTCTTAAAGGTCACCTGCCAAGCGCAAATCGTGACTAATTTTGCTGGTTAGCAGGGTATTGACGGGTTTGTGAGTTTTCGGGTAACAGGCTCTCTGCCTCTCATGATTACCAAGAAAAAAACTGACTTTTGAGGAATAAATAGCAGCTATATTGTAAAGATGGTTATCTTGAATTATTGACCAAGTCGATGTTAATATTTTGTAAAAATGGATTATCATGAATTTTTTTTAGAGAAATTAAAGTCTGTTACAATCTATGGTAACACAAAAACATCCAATTACAAGTGATACGTAGGTAAACGGACCACAAGCTGCGCCACTAGTCCACTACCCCTTTTTGTATTCTTGAATTGAAACTCGGTAAAAACACAAATGTTTTTTTTCTTTTTTTTTATATTCTTTTTCCTTGTTTAGGTGTACATTGTTCTTAATCTGATATCATATTTCATGTAAACTAGATGTGCCAAAAGGAGCTATAATCATACGCTAACATATGTTACTAAACAACTTATTTAGTTGCCTGTGGTTTATGTTTCTTCACTACCCCTTAAAGGTTAGTAGTGTGGCTTTCATTGTGTGTAAAAGTGTGATAGAGATAAATTTGTATATATTATAAGCTGAAATTCTAACATCTTACACTCATATATTATAAAGCTTAAGGCTAGTTGTAACACAAACAAATAGGCCTCCTAATGATCATAGAACAATGTCATCGATCACGCAATTAATGCCTGCAACGTCGCAGTGGTGTTGTTCAAGAGCTGCATTCCCTCTTCGCCCATCCGCCTAACTTCACATGGCGAAAGAATCCTGATGCATCGAACACAGCCCACAAATTCCCTGCATCAAGATTAGGAGTGTTAATCAGGGTTCGGTTTTTTATTCGATAAAAAACATAACCAACATCAACCCATTCATAAATAAGTTGGTCTATCTTATATGGACTAAATTTTAAAGTAACTTACTCCCATGGATCATCACCAACAAGAAGAACATCATTCTCGAAATCAACATACACCAACTTCCATCCGGACGCTATAGAATCATTAAGCAGCCCCTCAAGCCCAAACATCCTCTCGATTTCAGAACACAGTTCGTCATAGTTTTTGAATCTCGATACATCAATCGATCTTCCTACTGACCCTGCCTTTTGAATCTGCAAAAAAAAAGAAAGTATCAACAAAGTTTTCTCATATTTGTGTGTCATACAACGATGCCACCTGGGTTTTAAAAAGCGCGCCTGAGGCACGCCTAGGCGCAAGGCGCATCAAGGCGCAGCCTAGGGCGTCTCAGGGCTTTGCGCCTATCCTTTTTCCCAAAGGCGCGCGCCTTAGGCGCTTTTTTGCCAAAATTTCAGTCGCTTTTCACCCGAGGCGCGCGCCTCACGTACACAGGGTATTTTTTATGCATAAAAATGTTGTACCTTGGTGTTTTTGGCTTGTACATAGAGGTAAAATCACATAAAAAGCTTATTTATAGCTATATTTTGGGTAAATGAAGCTAAAAACTCATGGAATATATATGGGATATATAAAAAAATTATACAATTAGTGTGCGCTTCAGGTACGAAAATTCCACGCTTTTTGCGCTTTGCGCAATGCGCTTAGACCTCGTCGATTTTGTGCGCCTAGCGCTTTTTAAAACCAAGGATGCCACATTCGGTCCATTTGTTTTTTATTAGTTTTGTTGTACAATTTTAAGTGGCTAGGACATAAACTGAATTATAAACAAGCGCGCCTCCAGTGTGTGATGCATGCGCACAGCGCACCTGTCGCTTTGGGACCTTATCATCTCCTCACACTATCATAATTTGTGTCTTGGTATAGAAGGGAACATTCTAACCTTTGTATAGGTTCTGACACAAGGTGGGCCCACTTGTGGCGTTGAGCCATTCTGCATGATTCCATTGTCATTGCTAGAAGAGGTCCCTCCTGAGATGTCAAGCATTTCATGACCCGAGCTAAAACTGTTGTTCATCAAATAACCCGAAGGATCTATACAGTCACCGTCGTTAAACACACCAAAATCATCTAACACGACACTTGAGACTGATGGATCAACAACTGAATTGCTTCCGTTACAACCATCATCATGTGAATCCCATGTTTCCGGCCCAAGGGCAGGAAACACGCCACAAAGATTAGGATCAAGCTGCTCGATTGGCGACAAATGGTCAAGAATCGGCAGCTCATTTACAAGAGCTTGAGGATTTATAATGGGCTCATAAGGTGACGGTTCGAGTTTTACTGTGTTTGAGGCTGCAATGGCTTTTTTTGAGGTGTTGATCAACATTGATGGGCTTGACAAGTTTGCAATTATTATGGCCTCTGTGGCCCGAATAAAAGGACGGGCCAATGTATTATGCCATTCGGGTGGTTCTCCTATAAAGCTGGAGTTGAAGGGTCGTTTTAGTGTTGAAGCGAGTGGAGGGAAAATAAACAGACTTTCAGGGGTCTCGATGTCCCATGGACTCACTCGGTTTTGCTTATCACCACACCTTGGTTCATCCCACTCCACCTGATATGTATAATTATAAGACTATTTATAATATCATATTTACAGTTATAAAAACTAGAAATATTATAGTTACTCATTTCATAGCAGATAAAACAAATTTAGTTACTTATAAATGATACAAAAACCTGAAGATTACGCCACTTCGAGCTAGGCCACCTTAGTGGATCTGCATCACTTATGCCTGCAATTGTCCCCATATGCCTACATAATCGACAAGATGATCAGTTCATATTTGAACAGTCTTTTATCTTAACCGAAAGGTTGACTATAGATGTAACAAAATGGACGGATCGGATAACGGGCCAGAGGGGTATTTTGGTACCAGGGGCGGATGTAGAATAGAAGCAGGGGGACATTTGTTACCCCTCGATTTTCCTGGCGAAGTGGAAAAATTTTATTTTTTAAGGTATTTTTATAAAATGTTTAAACAAATTTTTAGTTACCCCTTAAAATAATTCTTATAAAATGTTACCCCTTGTTTTATTTTCTAGATCCGCCACTGTTTGGTACTCAAAAATGTTAATTCTTTAAAGTTCAAAACATCACGTTTATACATATACCTGCGTTTTCCTGCATCCTCGGTTTCAAACATCATTCCAAACCTCATACCAACAGATAGTTGATTCCCATAAACTGCCTTTTTGTATTTTACCAATGGGATGACGAATTCCGCAGGGCATGCCCTAGAGTTAACATGATAATCAGCGAACAATGAAAAATGTCAGTTCTTGTTGTGCAGTTATTGCTTAGTAGGCGGCCCGCTAGATGCCTACATGACAAATCTAGACTCGAAGAAATCAGGCTATGACAATTGACGCCTCAAAGTTGCCTGTTTATGTGTAATAAGCATACAGCAAGCTACCTTGGATTATAGGATATTGTGAACTGGCTACGATTAGCAGTGGCATGAGCTGCAGCAGCAAGAACTCCTATGCGCATGCTATCAGCAGATAAAACCGAAGATGGTGAATCTGTTTGTTGACGATTTGCACGCCTCACTCCCAATAATAATTGTGATTTTCCGCCCCTGCCACAATATTAGACGTGTCAACTCTGATCCATGTACCTAAGAATCGGTTGATCTGCTATAACGGAAATGTGGATCAAAAGTTGACTAAAAATGGACAAAAAAAGCGTTGTCATGTAGCCCCCCCCCCCCCCCCCAAGCCAGTTTGGAAAAATTACACGAAACTACACATTTTGATCTTTACCCAACCCACACATTTTGTCACCATCAAGCAGCTCTCACTTGATAAATAGAACCGCATCGCCTGCTTTAAGTCTTTTTGCACTGACAAGCATACTCCAACCAGTAGTCAAAAGGTGCCGTTTTGGCTGCCCTGCATTATATGAGAAGAATTAACAGATAAATTGTAGATATATTGTTCATATTAAGCCTTTGTTCTTTTGACCGTTTATGGAAGTTGTAAAAACTAGGCGTGCTCACCTCGGTATATATGACGAAGTTTCCATGTATTATCATGCAAATCTCGAACAAAAAGCTCTTGAGTCGGAGGTTGCTTTGTAAAATCCTGAAACATAATATGATTTATTCAACGATTATAACTAAGATCTCATCAAGAAATTTAGAAAAATAGACTAAAACTATAGGTGACAATTCTGAACAACTGAATAGGATTGTGGTTTTATCTCTAACGGGTCAAACAATTGAATAAAAAAAACATAGCTTAGAAAGGAAACAGGTCAAATGGGTTGAAAGACGCAACATGTTTGATGCACAAAACCTCCCAAATCATTGTTAAAAATGTATTATTACTGAAATAATATAAGTTTTGTGATCATATTTGGTAACTGTTTATTGAAAGAACACTTAAAATGCTTCAGGTCCATCTGTCTTGACCCATTATCCAAAACGTCTAAACTGTTCATTTTATCATGTGTTGTTCAGTAATTGTATTAAAAATGTGAACATTTGGACAAAAGTGTTTATGATCCTACTTACCTGACCCATTTCGACCCATACTATAACTAGTGTTTGATTAGTTATCCACCCAGTCTGACCCGTTTTGAGCCATACCAAAACTATCATTTGACATGTTACACAAACCGTCTGACCTACCCATTTTGTTACATTTGAAACACTAGCCATATATTAAAAAGTGAACATTTTGGACAATAGTGCGCAAGGTTCACCCAGCCCCAAATCGCTAACCTGTCCAACTTGTCATATATGACACGCCTTAACCAGACCAAAACTATTGTTTGACCCGTTACCCAACCTGCAGACCTCCCATTTTGCCATGTATAATAAAACCTCACCAATTGTGGAAAAATATTTTCTGCTGCTCTACGAGGCACTGAGAAGCCTCCATGTGTGCTAGTATCACTAAGGGTCAACGTCTTGCAAAAGAACTCACTTGGATGTTTAATCTGTCTCGTTCCAATATCCGGTATGGACAAAGCATCATTCTCCTGAATCATAAAGTTAATGCATCATGCATTAGTCACCAAAAAGGTTCTTGATATTACAATATTTGATTTGTTTTATTTAATTTTTATTTGCAAAATTACAAAACTCACAGAGTTCAAAGGTTGAAGGCTTATTTGGGCATAGATCTCATCAGTATCTTTGTCAGCCTATATCAGAAAAAGAAAACTATCAATAAGAAAATGATTGATGCCCATAAAGGTGGCAAAAGGGCAATTTCAACTCGTTTACTTACGAATAGAGGTTAATCTAATAGGTCAAACCATAGTTGTCAAAAGCACGCCTAGGCGAGCGCCTAGGCGCGCCTAGGCTCGAGGCGCACCAATTGCGCTGCGCCCTGTGAGGCGCGCGCCTAGGCCCTAAGGCGCACTATCAGGGCTGATTCCCGGCCAAATTCAGGCTAAAAGTTGCATAAACTCTAAAACATCTTAAATGAGTCATAAACAAGTCCTAAAGAACCCTAAAACATCCTAAAGTAGCTCTAAACAAGCCTAAAACATCTCTAGTATCCCTAAAAAATGTATTTTATACTATGCGCTTAATTATAAAAAGCCGTCGTTTTTTATGCGTCTTGCGCCTAGGCTCCGGGCTCGGCTTATGCGCCTTGAGTGCGCCTAAGCGCTTTGACAACTATGGGTCAAACATGTAAAATAACAAATGGGCTCAAAAAAGGAAACGCGTCAAATATGTCGAAAGTCGGCAAAAACTGTACTTTTAATGCATAAAATCTTCTAGAACTTTTTATTAACTATAATTATATTTTTGCTGAAACACTATAAAATATTTCTAGTCGACCCAAACCAAAATCACCCGTTTTGGCCCATTACCCAGCCCGCACATTTTGCCACCTCTAAGTTTCTTATACAAGTTAGATGAAATACATGTAGAGTAGAACTTAGAACTTGGCACAATAACTGAGAAGGAAGACTCGGGTAGTCAGGAACTTGAGTAGTCGCCATTCTATTTGATGTGGCCGCCACCTAATGAACCATATTTGAGCGCGTTACAGCAAATAAAAAACGTATAAAAATACCTTAAAAAACAATTTTTTTTTCGCTTCGTCAGGACAATTGAGGAATAACATATGTCCCTGCTCCTTCTATGCTACATCCGCCCCTGGTTACTGTTTAGAAAGTAAAATCTACTTCTACTTGCTAAAACTTAAAAAGTTGGGAGTCAAATAATATATCAAATACATTCATGCAAAATAGGGATGGCAATCAAACCCGAACCCGATGGGTAAACCCGAAACCCGACACATTTGGGACGGGTTTGGGGTCGGGTAATCGGGTATGGGATTAGTTTTTATTTTTTTCGCGGGTTTGGGACGGGTTTGGGATTTGATGATATACCCGTTTACCCGGCCCGATTACCCGATAACGTATACCCATTTACCCGATTAGATACCCAATATAATTTCTAATATATCTTTTTTTAAATATGTATGCATAATATATCTAATTGTCCATCTAGATTGTCATCTTGTGCTAAAAATTATAAAAAATTAGTATATACTATTTGTTATCTATGTCTTTGAGTGTTTTTATATGATTTAATTATTTATATTTATACATTATAATTATTTGGATATATATTTAATAATGTTAAATGTAATTGGTTAATAGTTACCTAATAGATATCCGTCGGGTTTTTGGTCGGATATACTCAATGGATAAGTTTTAAAACTTAATGGGTTTACCCGAAACCCGCGGGTATACCCGATACCCGATGGGTAATTACCCGATACAAACCCGACGGGTTTTGGGCCGGGTTTGGGACAAGCATACCTAACCGGGTATGGGGTTGGGATTACCTAAACCCGACCCATTGCCATCCCTAATGCAAAATACTTAAATGTCATATTTACCTAAATTCAATTATATTAAGATCTACAAGATCTAATCTAATGTAAGTTCAAAGAGAAGGGCAAAAATGCCACAAATTTAAATTATGATTTTTTTAAAGATAACATTTCCCCTGACAAAGTCTTGGAATCCTACAAGATCCATTCTTTCTTAGACCACCTGTAGTGGTGGTATATATTAGCGCCCCTCCCCTTAATTTGATTGGTTGCACGAAGCCCAAGACCACAACACCCTAATCAAGCGCAACAAAAAAAAAACGCCTCTGCCCATTTTTGACCCATTAGCGCCCTGGGGGCGGTGTTGGGGCGCTAAAGCCCAATTTCACGTCTGGTTAGCGCTCGACTACGGATGACCTTACTACATAAGAAATGGACCTAACTTCATTTTTTTGAACCTTAGAATTGTTGAAACAACATATTTGATTTAAGACCATCAAGGTACAAAGAAATAATTAATATACACAAAATAATTTAAAGAAAATGTAGAAACAGAACCTGCTCACTGTGTCCTTGTGGGAAATAATACACAAGGCTTCCAACCTGTGGTAATGTTACCAGTGGGCCAGCACATGCATGCCATAATTCTGTATTTATTGGCCTTTTTACCCCTACAATATGGATAAAATTAAAAACACAACTGTTACAATACAACAAACTCAAACACAACTCTCCCTATCATTCCAAAAGAAACCAAAAAAAAAACTGTTTTATAAATAATAATAAAAAAAATATTTGTTTATAGTTTGTATATCAGTGTCTCCACTTTATGTACACTTTGAATGTACAAACCATTTGTACTTTTGCAACAACTTTTGATTCAGATTTTTTTTTTTTTGACAAATATACAATAAATGCCTGGACAAGATTAATTATATACATGAAAATAAAATAGATACATGAAAATATTATTCCTCAAAGGTTTCTTGCAAAAAAAAAAAATTACTTTTTGAAGGGAAATATAGTGAAAACAAAGTAAATGCATGTATGATATTTTTAGCTTGCTTCAGGCTATATGGGTAAAAACTTTTACATTTACATGGACACTAGCTTTATCATTTTTCTCTTGTAAAATTGTAACAAACTGTACACAAATATTAAAAAAAATCATGGTACTATAACTAAACTATTCACAATTGTGTTTAGTAAGTAGTATACATTGGTATTTCCTTGCACTTTGGCCTTTAGAATAAAAATAACTAAATACAGCATAAGTATATATGTGATGTAGTGATCACAACCTTGTGTGTTTAGTGATAAAATGTGATAAATGTCGAAGGGGCAAAACTTCATCTTTAATAGAGTATGTTTTACTATTCAAAGGGGTAGCGGCGCAGCTTGTTGCCCGTTTACCAGCCATCCACTTGTAATTTGTGATGGTTTTTATTAAAATTGATTAAAAACTAAAAAAAATAGCTAGATATAGATGCCTGTTTATCGTATATGATCACATTTTATCACACCCGATCACCATGTGCCACCCCAATCACCAACCCCACAACGGTTGCGTTTTGCTCCTTCACGATCGTGATATAGGGCGTTATGATTGCGAAGCGTGATGATGGGGGCGGGCCGGTGATCACTGTATCACCAAACATCACGGGATCACGGACCAACCTGACCACCCTTATAACCGTGAAGACCCGTAACTCAGTTAACCAATAGAATCAAGTAATAAACAGAGGATTAAAAGCAGAAAACCAATGAAAGCTGAAAGTTTAACTCTTATAAAATATGCTAAAATTGTTAAACAAACTAACCACTTTGGCCTTGCATTTCATTCAACAATGTCATCTCTTCAAGTAAACTTCTTGAACTAATATCACTCTTTGAAACAAGACTTCAATGATCATCCAATAAAAAGATCACATTAATTCCTTCACAGAGAAACCCAGTTGAGATTATTATGTTTAGAAGAAACCCATTTGAAAAAACCAAACATTTGTTAGAAACAAACGAAAGAAAACAAGAATTTGAAGACTTATTATTATTATTATGGGGCAAAAAGAACAGAGGAATATGAAGAAGAATGGGAATGATAAAGAAGGCATGCCCCAAAAATCCAAAACCAAAGAACAAAAACCTGCAAATTCAAAGTGGGCCTACCTTAACCAACTATAGCATAAAAGAGATTTCAAGAATATAAAGCTGTTATTTTCACGTATATCAAAGCGAACGACTGCTCTAGAGTCTGTTTATTGAGTGCCAACTTTAATATACGTATACACATACGTAGATGAATACAACAACCACCAAACCCAGTACATCCCACAAATAGCGACCTTATTAGTAGGGTCTGAGGAGGGTATGATATATAGGCAAACCTTACCCTATCGTTAGGGATAAAGAGGCTTGCTTCCAGAAATACGTACATGAATATCTATTTCTAAACCAATAATACGTGAGAATCGAAAAAACTAGGGGTGTCGATCGTGTTGAGTTGGCGGGTCGAAATATGCAACCTGAACTTGACACATTTTTTTTTAAATGAGTCATGCGTGTTTAAGTGAGTTATTTAGGCTATGGGGTGTGGTCACCCTTCCCCCTTCCTTCCCCCTTGTCCACGTAAGCGCCACGTCATTTCCCTCTTCCCCTCCCCCAAACAAGGGAAATGGTTCCCCCTCTCCTTTCTTTCTTTTTTAATTATTTTAAAGGGAAAAAAGACAAAATTTGGCTAATTAATATGGAAAAAGACAAACAAAATGATAACAATTGTCATCGGTGAGCTCGGTGAATTCTTACCGATTTTGCCGAAGCTTCATGGGGGGGGGGCGGTGTTTGCCGTCGGCAAGGGGGGCCACTTCACCCACCGAAGACCCTTGCTGATAGAATGAAGAGAGACTTAAGAGGAGAATATTCAATCAATCAAGCTGAATTATTATTGATTATAGCTACACATTTATACAACTACTGATTAACCAACTTTCCCGCTCATTACAACATTCAAACTAATACATTTTACACAATTAACCCTCCAACTCTCACTTATTACAATAATACCCTTTTCCTCTCGTAACAATACTTCCCTCCCACACAATTCTTGACCCAAGAATTAGAAATCTGGAAATCGAAGCTTGAACTCAGCAAGGTCTTCCCACGTGGCTTCAGTGATTGGTAAATCCTTCCAGTGAACCAATACTGCGGCTGTCATTTTGTTCCCCTTTTTCACTAATTTTTTGTCTAAAATTGACCTAGGTTGAAACAAGAACCTTGGTTCAGTGGGCAGAGGAACAATTTGGGGGTGTTCACCATGAGCAGCCTTCAATAGCGAAACATGGAAGGTCGGGTGTATCTGAGAATCAGCTGGAAGATCCAATTGGTAAGCCACTTGTCCAATTCTCTTTACAATTAAGAAAGGCCCATAATACTTAGGACCCAATTTATGATGTGGATGATTTTTGAGAGATTTTTGCACATAAGGGTGTAGCTTAACATACACCCATTCCCCTTCTTGAAACTGTCTATCAGACCTTTTCTTATTAGCTTGTTGTGTCATTTGATTTTTCGCTCTCTCCAAAGAATGCTTCAGATTCTTTATTTTTAATTCCCTTTCCTTGAACAAGTCTTCCAATGTGGCTACCTTAGTGTCATCAGGGATATATGGTATATGAATGGGAGGAGGTATACCATATAAAGCTTCAAAGGGTGTCATTTTGATTGCTGAATGCCAAGTGGTATTGTACCACCATTCAGCTAAGGTCAACCACCTTGGCCATTGCATAGGTGTATCCATTATCATACACCTCAAATATGACTCCAAGCACCTATTCAAAACTTCAGTCTGCCCATCAGTTTGGGGGTGATAGGCTGAAGAAAATTTTAAGTCTACTCCTTGTAATTTCATAAAGTCAGTCCAGAAATGACTTAGAAATACAGGATCTCGGTCAGAAACAATAGTGCTAGGGCTGCCATGCAACTTGAAAACATTATCAAACAAGACCTGTGCCACCACACTTGCTGAGTAGGGATGTTTAAGACTCATAAAGTGAGCATACTTAGTGAATCTATCCACTACTACCATAATTGTGTCCTTTCCCATAGTAGTAGGAAGTCCACTTATGAAATCCATTGAGATGTCTGAAAAAATGGACTTAGGTGTAGGCAAGGGTTGTAACAGGCCAGGTGTTGCAATTCTTTCATACTTAGCTCTTTGGCAGCTTCCACACTCTTTGACAAACTGTTTTACATCTGTGTCACACTTCTTCCAATAAAACATACTTTGCAGCCTGTGCAAAGTTGGAACATACCCTGAATGTCCCCCTGTGGCAGATGAATGGCACCACTTTAAAATCTGAGTTTTTAATTCAGGTTTGTCCCCAATCACTATTTTACCCTTCCTTCTAAGAATCTGATTGGACCAAGAGTAGTGTTTTATTGACTGCCCTTGAATCAACTTTTGGATTACCTCTTTAACCTTTGAGTCAGTTTCCCAACTATCTTGAATGCTGGCCCATAACAATGGATCAATTGAACTGGTACTCAATTGAAATAAAGCCATGCCTTCAACTCTAGATAAAGCATCAGCTGCTGAGTTTTCTGTTCCTTTCTTGTACTCAATCACATAGTCATACCCTATAAGCTTAGCCAACCACTTCTGTTGCAAAGGAGTATTTATCTTTTGTTCAATCAAATACTTCAAACTCCTTTGGTCTGTTCTAATAATGAAATGTTTAGCTTTTAAGTAATGGTGCCAATTTTTAACAGCCATTAATATAGCCAACAATTCTTTTTCATAGACAGACATGGCCAATTGCTTTCCAGAAATGCCCTTGCTTATAAAAGCTAAGGGATGGCCATCTTGCATGAGTACAGCCCCTAAACCTTTTGCTGAGGCATCAGTTTCCACAACAAAGGTTTTATCAAAGTCTGGTAGAACCAGAACAGGGGAAGTGGACAAGGCCAGTTTTAACTCTTCAAAAGCCAACTGTGCTTCTGCAGACCATTTAAAAGCTTCTTTTTTTAACAAATTGGTTAAAGGTTTAGCAATACCTCCAAATGATTTGATGAACCTTCTGTAATATCCAGCTAACCCCAAGAAACCTCTTAATTGCTTGATATTATTAGGTATAGGCCATGATGTTACAGCTGCAATTTTAGAAGGATCTGTTGCCACCCCTTCTTTAGTAATAATATGACCTAAGTATTCCACTTTTGGCCCAGCAAATGAACACTTAGACCTCTTGGCCACCAAAGAATTTTCTCTTAACAGTTGTAAAACTTTTCCCAAATCTTTCACATGTTGATCCATAGTTCCACTGTAAACTAGGATATCATCAAAAAAGACCAACACACATCTTCTCAACAGTGGTTTGAAAGTGGAATTCATCAAAGCTTGGAATGTTGCAGGGGCATTGGTTAGCCCAAAAGGCAAAACCAAGAACTCATAATGCCCCTGGTGAGTTCTAAAGGCTGTTTTGAATTCATCCCCCTTAAACATCCTAATCTGGTGATAACCAGATCTTAAATCCAACTTTGAAAACACTGAACTGCCCCCCAACTCATCCAACAGCTCATCAATTAAAGGAATGGGAAAACTATTCTTAATGGTAGCCTCATTAAGTTTTCTATAGTCTACACACATCCTGTTTGACCCATCTTTCTTTTTTACCAAAACAATAGGGGCTGCAAATGAGCTTGTACTTTCCCTTATTACCCCTGAATCCAACAGTTCCTGTGTCATTGCCTCTATCACATTTTTTTGTGCTGCTGGATACCTATATGGTTTCTGAACAATAGGTTGTGTGCCTTCTTTCAAAATGATCTTATGATCACACTTCCTCTCTGGTGGTAAAGAAGTAGGTATAGCAAAAACATCCTTATATTCTTCTAGTAATTTTTCAATCTCAGGAATACCACCTTGTTCAACTACTTTAGGAGTATGCTGAGCATATCCCTCAGTGTCAGATTGTAAACTGAATAAATGGGCATTAACTACTTGTCCTTGACTAGATAGTAGTTCCTGCATTCTTTCAGAAGAACACAATGTAATACCCTTATTCTTCTCACCCTTTAACTCAATTAATTCCCCATTTACCTGGAATTTCATGGTTAGCTCTCTGAAATTCCAAGTAATATCATCCAATTTATGCAACCATTGAATTCCCAAAACCATGTCATAATTTGACAATGGAATAAGGAAAACATCAGCTGTAAACCTTGTTCCTTGCATAGACCATTCTAAATTCTCAATCATCATTTCACATTTCATTTGATCCCCATCAGCAACCATAATATCCATAGACTTAATCTTTTTAATAGGGAACCCCAATTTTAAAGCAGTTTTTAAGTCTAAGAAATTATGAGTGGATCCAGAGTCTGTTAATATATGAAGAATCTTGTTACCTATTATTCCTTTGATTCTCATTGTGGAATAAGAAGGTATCCCCATAATTGCATTCAATGAAATGTGAGCCTCTTGAAAATTCACTTCCTCCTCTTCATTCTCTACTTTCTCTTCCCCCTCCTCTTCATCAAAAATTTCAATTGAAAACAATTGTTTGTTTTTACACTGGTGTGTAGGAGTAAACTTCTCCTTACAACCAAAACATTCTCCCTTGGCCCTTTTTTCTGCAATCTCTTTAGGATTTAGCCATTTAGTTGTTGAGATTCTTGGTTTAGTAGTAGGTGTAGGTAATAAAGATTGGTTTGAAAGGTTAGTGTTGGTTCTGGGATTGAAAGAAGAAGTGGTAGTTTTAGGGTAGTTTGACTGATAAGTGGTTTTTGGTTTAATAAATTGCATGGCCTGATTAGATTCATCCTGCATTCTACATAACATGTATGCCTCTGGAATATTCCTAGGCCTCAAAATCCTTACAGGATAACCAATCTCAGGATTAACAGCCCTGAGGAATAGGCTTACTGCATATTCATCACTCAAATTCACTTTGGTTAGACCTAGATCAAACTGCTGACACAATTCTTGTAATGTCCCCGTTTGTCTTAGAGAAGCCAAAGCCCCTAAGGCATCTTGCACCATTGTTTCAGCAAATCTTGTTGAAATGAAAGATTTGTATTCTTCCCATAACATTCCTTCAATGGATCCACCTCTGGATTTCACAAATGATTGGTGCCATAATAAAGCAGCCTCTTCAAGATGAACAATAGCACATTTGATTTTAAGATGTTCAGGGGTTTCATCAATAGAGAAATAATGCTCTACCCTGCAAATCCAACCTTCAACATTAGTTCCACTGAACTTGGGAAAATCCATTTTAGTCAATCTTTGACTAATTCTAGTCACAGGCTGATCAATAGTCTCACCTCCACTGCTTGTACTGGTTCTTCCCCCATTCACATTATTATTAACATTGGTTTTGTTCATCTGTTGCAGGTTCTTGAGTATCTCATTTAATTGAGTCTTCATCTCAGAAACTTGCATGGAATTTTGAGTAGCAACAGCTTTCAGATTTTCCAATTCAGTTAAGTTTTGACCAGTAACTTTTTCTAATCGATTCAAAGAAGAATCGTGATCTTGAATTCGTTGTTCAATGGTTTGATTACGTGTAGACATCTTAGGAGTGGATTTTGATTTAAAAATGAAAAGAATAAACGAATTGATAGGATTGCAAATCAATCCAATCAAGAACACTGAAAGAAAGAATGATAAGATTGCAAATCAATCCAATCACAGAATAGAATTACTCACAATGAGTAATTCTTAGCTACAATTGAATTTGGATCAAGAATCGAACAAACAGAGTAGTATTGTAAAATATGGTGAATAGAAGAATTTAGGTGTGTTAAGAATGAATTTAGAAGTTGTAATGGAAGCTGAATGGTGAAGAACAATGGTAGGTATGAATGGTGGTTTGAGTTATGGATGGTGGTAGTTAAGAGTGACGGTTGATAATGGTGGAACGATGACCGGTAATTCTGTTACAACGGTTATAATCAGAGTCGTCCGAGAAAAGACTGCTCTGATACCACTTGATAGAATGAAGAGAGACTTAAGAGGAGAATATTCAATCAATCAAGCTGAATTATTATTGATTATAGCTACACATTTATACAACTACTGATTAACCAACTTTCCCGCTCATTACAACATTCAAACTAATACATTTTACACAATTAACCCTCCAACTCTCACTTATTACAATAATACCCTTTTCCTCTCGTAACACTTGCCGATCCCATACCCCTCAGCCTTAATAACGTGTTTAATATTTAGTATGAGTGTGACAAGTAAATCTATATCTATATCTATACATATAATAAATCAAAGCCATTTTAATGACATGTCATTCAAAGAGGGTATTCTCTTCATTGAGTGTGTCATGTGTCATCCCATGTGGTAAGGGCTTTATTTTAGGAAAATTATAATTTAAAATTTAAAAACAAAATTAGATTTTTATCTCTAATATTTCCTCCCATAACTTTTAAACGTTAATATTTTTTATATACGAGATTTTTTTAAAAAAAAAATTACACCAAATTAACGAAAATTTTATTATCTTTCCAACGGGTACCATAGTGCTATATAAAAAACGGAGAAAAAAACGACTATTTTTTGTGTGGTTTTATTCGTACAGGAAAAAACACAAAGTGTTCAGGTTATTCATTAATCATGTATAGGCAAGTCATTAGTTATGTTCAAACCAGTAAATATGAATTTTATTTAGAACATGTGTTAGCATTGGAGTTGTACATTGTTTTAGGTTAGGTTTTAATATTAGAGTTATACATTGTTTAAGGTTATACACTAACATTGGAAATACATTGTTAATTGTTTTAGGTTAAGTGCTACCCGAAGCCACGCATTAGTCTATTTCAGATATAAAATTGATATTTCAAATTAGAATTCTCAACCCGAGACGCTCCCGGGATTTAATGTTTTTTTTAAGTTTGTTGTTTGTTATTGTTTTTTTTTTCTTGAATATAAAGCAGGTTGTTTTTTTTTTTCTCAATATTTTTTGTTAACACAAAATCATGTTGTGTTTTAAACCCCACATAATTAATAATTAATGCATATTAGCAAGAGTGTTTTTAATTCTATAGATTGTGTTCTATTTTGAATGACGTAGGTTATCCTAACAAAAACACCCATTAGCTTTTAATTTAAAGTAGTTTATGCTAATAAAACACATCAAAGATGATAAAAATCCCTAAAAAAAATTTTTAGACTTTGTTTAAACATGCATAGTGTTTTTTAAACATACAACTGTGTTTTATATTCAATATAACACTTTCGGGTTTTTTATCAAACACAATTAACCCACGACCACAAAACACACAAATGCAAAGGCATTCTTATGGTTGAAATTTAGATCAAAGTATAAAAATATTGTTTGGGCCGATTGGGCTAAGTATCCATTGTATATGTGTGTATATTTTTGGGCGGCTCTTTCTTTAGAGTGCGCTAGTTTTAATGAAAGTTTATGTTAAAAAAAAAAAAAAACACAAAAAACCATACCTCTAACAACTCATGATCATAAAACACATTATTTAGAGAATTGTTGCACAAAATAGGAATGTTTGTTTTTGTTAATTATTGACCGAGATATATGCTAGTCAATCGGTTTCTCTCAGTCAGCTGCATTAATGTGGGTAGACAAATGACACTACTACCCCTCATCATTGTTTTTTATCATTAATAATTAAACACTAATAACAAAAATGTCACTCATTAAATCTAAACCATTGATTAAGATGATCCAATGGTTCAAAACACTTCTTACACTTCTCACCAAAAAAAATACTTTGTACAGGATCCTGACCCTACGGTGTGCGCATATAATGTATATATGTGTGGCCCTTGGGGGGCAAAAGTAAAGTTGCACTAGTTTTAACGTTATTTTACTAATTTCGTGAAAATAACGTTAAAAACGACGGACGGTTAATCATGCATCATGTGGTGGTGTGGATAGCCAAAAGACAAAGGGGTACATGCACCGATTGGGTTTGTCCCAAATGCTAAGTGTTCTGTGTCTTATGTCCAAGGCTTGATACCAAACCACATCGAGCCGGGGGTCTCACTGGAAGCAGCCTCTCTATTCTTAGGGATAGGGGTAATGCTGTCTACATCTTACCCTCCTCAGACCCTATCTTAGCTTTGCTATAGGTGGGATTAACTGAGTATGATGATATATAATAATGAAAAAAAAGTTATGTAATTTTCTATTTAAAAATGTTTTATATATTAAACGGTAATCATATTTAAGGTCCCTCTAATTCTCCAAATAAAGGATAAAAGATGGTCAAAGACTCAACCACAAGTTTAGGTGCAAGACCATATTATGGGAATTTTAAGTTTTTAACCAACCTATCCAGGCACGTGGAGATTTCTGTAGATGTTTATTTATTTGTTTATTTATTGTACTTTAACATAATCAAAGGATATATTAAGATATTGAGCCAATAATGTTGTAGCCTAATGGTTGCAATGGTGGTGGGAAGGTTTACTTACTTTGTGGGGTTCCTGTTCTGGGAGGTCACATGTTCGAATCCCATTCAGAGTAGGGTTATTCTGAAATGAAGGGCTGGACCTTAGGGGGCCCGGGGACCGGACCTGAAGGATGCGGGGCTTCGTTATGGGTGTGCATCGTCGACCGTTAAAAAAAATATATATAATAAGATATTGAGAAGCTTATCATAAATGACATTGTATCGAGAATAATTGTGTTACCTATAATGAACAAAGAAAAGTATGCTTGTAAACATGAAATTTCTCCTCAACGTTTTCATACAAATGTCTTTTGAAGTTAATGATGTGTAGATATTTTGTATATAATAGTTTTACCCAAAGACTATGTGTTGTGGCTCGTGAGTGAGCTGTTGCGAGCCAAAAACAAAGCCATGTGGATCGCATGAACCGTAACACCCTTAGATGACTCTGTCCGCGAGCGAGCCCAAGTGACCTGGCTAGCGTGAGCTAGCGAGGACCAATTTAAAAAAATAGCTGTTGGCTGCTAGCCAACGGTCAACAAATTAAAATTGTATATGTATATATATATATATGTGTGTGTGTGTGTGCGTGCGCGTGTATAGGTCATACCAAAGCATTCTTTTCATTTTTCATTATCATTTTTACCTAAACCGGTCCCAAATGGCAAACGAAAACCCAAATCCAAACTCAATCCCGCCCCCACAAAACCGAATCCCACCACGACGTTGGACTGTAGAGGAAGAACTCGCGTTGGTCAACAATTATATTACCACATTTCAAGAAGGATGACATGAGCGAACGAAAACCTTTTGGAGCACGGTTGTGACTAGATTCTATCAACAAATGGGTGACAACATTCGTTCAAGGGAGGTGAAATATGGAAAATTTATGGCTTTACGGTCGAAGTGCAGAGTATTTGAGGGATTATTTGTAAGTGCCTTGAACAACAATGAAGGTTTAAATGATAACGGGACGATTGAGGAGGCTCGTAACGAGTACTGTGCCATACATAATGATAACTACCCGAACGTTGTGGTTTGGAGAGCTATGAGACCACACTTCCAATAATAGTCTACTTTTTAATATTTATTTATGGTTTTTAATATTTATGTGATGTTTTTTTAATATTTATGCAATGTCTTATACACAAAAAATAAAAAAAAAACATAAAAATAAAAAATTGGATAAAGCTATCGCTCAAGATGAGCCACAACAAGGTGACAGAGTCAAGTGAGCAGGATTGACACTTTAGCCAGTGCCACTCAGGGCCCGACCCTCAAATGAGCCCGAACTTTTTTTTAAATATACATACATACATACATACATATATATATATATATATATATAATCCTATATTTAGGATATATATTTGTTATTTATACATTAAAGTCTTGTTAGTGGAGTTGAAAAAACCATGTTAATTTAATGTAGATGTCTCAAGTTTAATCTTTGGCTATAGCACCATATTCAAAATTTTTTTTTAATTCATCCCTCTTTACAAAATTTTGGGGCCAATTTTTTTTTTCTCCCAAGACCCAAATTGTTTTTAGTGTTTTCGGAGACGGCCCTAATGCCACATAATCGCATGGTTGTCCTTTCTTTTTTATAGGATAAAGCATTGACTCACCTTAATCTACAACGCATAGTCTTACTGAAACATAATAATACATTAATACAAATTCTTTTGGTACAAGGCTATGTTTATAAATTCATAGTTAAAGCTTGACACAAAACCAAAAATAAAAATAAAAAATACATACGAATTTAAACATGACATATTTTCGCTTTTAAGTGTTAGCATTAAAATCCTAATTGGTTTACGTTTTAATATTAAACCTCCCTTAAAAAATTATAAAGAGTAGAATAAAAAATATTGTGTCGAAAATTAACTTCTCTGCGTCTTACTTATCGTCACTTAGGGGGCACGGGGCGCTACTAGAATTGGGCACGGGTACCCCATTACCAGCACAGTAATACCGCCGCCACATGTGCCGGTAGGGTTCTCGTGGACCGTTTTCTGGTTGTTGTTACCGTGCTGGTACAAAGAAACAGTCTTTTTCTTGACCAATGATGATATGCCACGTTTTACCTTCACCTTTGACCGTGATATTTTGACCGTGTTTTATTTTTGACCGTTTACAGTTTGACCTTGTTTTATGTTTTACCCCTATACAAATCATACTTTCACATAACATAAACACGGTTAACTTTCATTAAAAATTTAAACACCATTACACAATAAACATTAAACAACCGTAAACATTAATCATTAAATAAATCTCGCAACATTTTCCATGACGCAAAATGGGTGAAGTTAGTCATTTGTGCACGGTAGTAGTCGCCGCGAGTGAGTTGGATTGCAATGTCTTCTTGAACATTAGGGTGCCTTTCCATCGTGGCTTCATAAAGGACGTTCCAACGGAGACACCTGGACCAGATAAGAATCCACCTACGAACGAGCGAATCCTTGGAGCGGTCATTTGTGCCGGTTAAATTATTGAATATCCCCGACACTCGGTGCCAAAACGAAATTAGGGTATCGACTTCATGAACCCATGTGTTTCTCACTATCAGGTATGCCCTCGTTAACGCGAAATCCTCATTTGCATCCCATGGGTCCATTTTTACGAAACGATTAAAGTATAACCGGTTTGTGGTGTGATTTTTTGTATTGAAGTTTAAGATGTTTTTATAGACCAAACCGGAACGGTATAGATTCCAAATGGTTGCAACGGTATAAATGTAACGGTAACAAAATTAATTACTGTCTGCCTAAAATAACGGTTGTTTTCTCAAATTTAAATGAAATAAATGAAAGAATCACTGGAGTGCTGCCTACAAAAAAGTGTTTCGGTGAAGTAAATCAGTGAAGTGATGTGGCAGTGTATAACTGGTTAAAATCAATGAAAGAAGAAACACATTCTAGTAGTGCCCCTTATACCCTTAGATATTGTTTCTAATTAAAGGTTCTTGTCATTTAGATATTGTTTTTAACAAAAGGCTCTTTGTTGCTTGTAAGAAAAAAGCACTTTCTATAAACTAGGAAATGGTAGAACATTTGGTATGAGAGAATTGCCTGTGGAGTATACAAGCACATACATACATAATTAAGCAGGCTGACATATTCTTTCAATAAAAATAAGCTAATCTAAGTTTTAAATTCTCTAACCCGTTTAATAAACAAGTTGTAATTATTTTAATAGGTTTAATTCATATATTAAACGAGTCATGTCTGAGTGTATAAAATTTAGTAGGTTGACCAGTCAACTAATCTAAAATATATCAAATAAACAAAATCGTATATATGTTCAAACAACCAACCAGTTAATCCGTTAACCGATTTGTGACCGGCCCTCAATTTAATTAGAATCCAGTTATGCCTGTAGGCCGTAGCTCATTTACAAATCGCCAACTTATTTTGACACACCAACACGTTTGACCCATTTAGGTAAACAAGTTACATGAGTCAGTTCAGCTTACACATGTTTGAGTGTAATCAAGTTAAAGATTGATGTCTTTGACACAAATAATAATATGACTAGCGTTTAGGTTTATCGATTTCTATCCACGACACGACTATAACACACCATCTTTGACTAGAATCTTCATTATAGTGTTGATTGTCCAATCATTACATGTTGCTTGTATACGTTGACAATAGAATGATAGATAATCATAAACTCTTGGTGTATTATCTATTTTTGTTATATCTATACCTAATTTATAATTTTATGTTCAAACATTTATATTATCTGTTTCCGTTAATCAAATTAAATCATTGTCATAAACATAATAATTAGAGAGAATTACATAAATTATCATTTAGTTATTAGTGAAACTACACCCTATGTCATTTATATTAATTTTCACTCCTTTCTTTAATAAAGTTGTACAATAACCAACTTCAAATTATAAAAGAAAGAACATAAGGAGTGAAAAATTAACGACATACAATGAAATGTCACTAATAACTAAGGGACAAAGTTTGAGTGGTCCCCAAATCTACAAATCACATTTTTTTTAATGGCCAGTGAAACTTTATTCAAAAAGCTAGCAAGGACTAACCCATTCGAACACTGTCGAACCTCCCCCAAGAATCCCATGAAAATCTACAAATCACACAAAAGTCCGGGGGAAAGCCCGACGAACAACATTCCGACAAAAACCCAAAAAAACCAACCATGCCCAAACATACAAATAAAAAGCCACGACTAACCCATTCTAACACTGTCGAACCTACCCCAAGAATCCCATGAAAATCTACAAATCACATAAGTGAGAAGTGTAGGAGAGATTTTGAGCCGTTGATCTTAAAATCCAATGGTTGAGATTGGGTGGTCCCAAAATCTACAAATTACATAAGAGAAAACAAGTGAAATAAGTGAGAAAGAGCAAAATAGAAACATCTAGAGTAAACTGCCATTTTCGTCCTTGAGGTTTGGCACTTTTTGCCAGTTTCATCCAAAAGATTTTTTTTTTCTCAACTGGCTCCACTAGTTTTCAAATTCTTGCTGGTTTCGTCCAAATGCCTAACTCCGTTAGTCAATCTCAGTTAACTGAGGGGCAGTTTTGTCATTTTATTGTAGCCAAACCCTAAGTATAAATACCCACTTTCTCCTCTTCCTTATCCATTTCCTGCAGCCACACCCCCAAACCCTACTCTCTCTCTCTACTCTCTCTCATCGTTCTCTCTCTCCTCCCTCACTCCCGATCCCTGCCTCCTCTGTCTCAAGAACGGTCGACCACCACCAAGCTTGGTGGTGGCGGCACATTGATTATCACGGCCAAAAAGAGGGTTGTAAAGGCGACATTGATTATCACGGCCGAACGAAGGTGTGTGGGGGTGGGTAAGGATGGTGCGGTGGTTGTGTTTGGTAAACAGAGGAGGACGACTGACGATGGTAACAGGCCAATAAGGGTTGGGGTTGGATTGTGAATTTGTTTGAAGGTAAGTAAATACTGTGCTGGTGCAGGTTGATTGAACCGTTTTCGAGGGTGGAGATCGGCCACATAGCGAGTCTGATTGAGCTTCCGGTTGAACATGTGGAGAAGAAACTGTCACAGATGATATTGGACAAAAAGTTTGCTGGAACACTGGACCAGGGTGTTGGGTGTCTCATCATATTTGAAGATCCAAAGACAGATGCAATCTTTCCTGCAACTCTCGAGACCATTCAAAACATGGGCAAAGTTGTTGACAACTTGTTTGTCAGATCTGCCAAGATAATGGCTTAATATGCTTGCTACAACTTTTTAACCTGTTTCAGATAATTTTATGTTTGACTTGCTTCCTAATCTTCTTTTATCTTATAGGTGACGGTGGTTTTGGGTCGGGTAACGGCGGTGAGAGTCCAGGTGGTGGTTGTTTGGTTCGAGATGGGGGGTGGTTATGGATAGGTGATGGTCCAGAGGTGGTGGTTCGTGGGCTGATCACAGGCCCGTGAGGTGGATTGTCTTGAGTGGTCTGACCGGTGCTTGATCGGCCGATGGTGTGGCTTTTGTCTGTCCGACGGGTTTTGGTTGTCGGGTTTTATTATTATTATTATTATTATTATTATTATTATAATACAGATAATATTTGAATTGACAACTTTACCCCTCAGTTAACTGAGATTGACTAACGGAGTTAGGCATTTGGACGAAACCAGCAAGAATTTGAAAACTAGTGGAGCCAGTTGAGAAAAAAAAATCTTTTGGATGAAACTGACAAAAAGTGCCGAACCTCAAGGACGAAAATGGCAGTTTACTCAAACATCTATTATTGCACTTAAAATCTCACTTCTCTCAAGATTTTTAAATGGTTATACTTTTTATATGATAATATTTTTTAAATAAATTACACCATATTAACAAGAATTTTATTCTCTTTAATTTGAGTAATCTTGATATAATTTTCTTAATTTAAAAAAAAAATATTTAGCAAGCTACATGATTACGTGTTTCGGTATAGCGTTACATGATTTTCTTGTATAATGTTATGGGATTATGTACCAGTATGTAATTATATAAGATACATTTTATTTTTGAAACAAGTATAATGTTACGTGATTTTGTAACATTACGTAATTACGTAACACTAGTTGACTGTGTATTATTACGTGATTTTGAATACCCATTACATGATTACTACATGATTAAGTACCAACTTTAATTGTGAGCAACAAAACATAATGTATAATGTTTCATGGAATGTCTAATATTTCAGATCTAATCATGTATTAAGTATAAGTGAAATAAGAAACATTAACCAATCAACCTCTAATAACCACGTAATATTGTATATTACATATTCAGTCACGTAATAAAACATAAAACGATTAAGTTCTCATTATTAATCACGCAATAAGCATAACTGTAATAACATTAGTTATAACAAATCATATTGAATGTGTAATCGCATATCATGTAACAACATTTAAAAAATAAGAAAATTACAGCAATAGCATACTCAACTTAAAGACAATGCAATGCTTGTCAATATAGTGTAACTTTTAAATAAATATTGACACATGAAAAAATTATAGACATTTAAAAATCGCGAGAAAGTGGGTTTATAACCAAACATTATTGGATATTCCTATAACATCTTTGGCTTTGAATGACTCGTACACGTTGTATTTTAGATGTCTTGTACAATAACCAACTTCAAATTATATAACGTCGTCACTATATATTCTTTTAGTCATCCTCTTGTTTAATATTAATCGTTAAGGTCGTTGATTTTGTTTTGTTTTTTTTTTTTTAAAGTAATTTTAGGTTTGAACTCATAAAATGAGCTTGAAGAAAGGCTCAGAGCTCAACTCGAACTTGTTTTTATCCATGTGATTTGAATTTCTGATGAGTTAAGTTTAACTCACAAAATTGACTCACTCAACCTGTATGAGTAATTGACAATACTTTTAATTATGTTTTAAGAGTACAACCTTTTCTACCTCCAATGTATAAACATACAATTATTTTCCGAATCTTTACTTCCTGTTTTTACACAAGTGGAGAAGAATTTTATGTTAATGGTAACGAGACTCGTTAGTCGTTACTTGGACCATTTGATTTTGAAAAGTCTATTGGGCTGATATTATTATCTGGGCCGGACTCTCTTAGGACTTTTGTATCCCTAAATTGATATAATTTTAAATAACTCAAAACTTTTTTTTTATCGGCGAATAAATGTGTGGCAACTACCCTTGCGGGGCGCCGTGCCAAGAATCGACTACTCGACCTCCAGCAACCCCCGCCTTCTCCCGATGCGCGGAAACCCGAGCCCCACCCGCCCGAAGGCACGACTGTGTTATAGAACTCGGTAAAACCTCGCCGCCCGTCAGATTCGAACCGGCGCCACCCGTATTCGATCTTCACCCAGATGCCAAACCATAAATGATGAAAGTGGGGATTGAACCTTTGATCACATAGGTGAAACAAAAGCCACTCCACCACTCCGCCACTATGGATGGATAAATAACTCAAAACTTAAAAAACCGGATTTGTTTCTCCAAATTAATAATGGTTAACGGCAAATGATGTAGCGGTGGAGTAGTTGGGGAAAGATTTGTTGTTATTGTGATCCAGGTTTGATTTCCACTCTCCTCATTATTTTATGCGACATCAAGGTGAAGAGCGAATACAGGTGATGCTGATTCGACTTGGATAGAGGCGAGGTTTTATCGATTATTCCGCTGTAGTGCCTTCGGGTAGGTGGAGGTCGGAATTCTGCGCATATGGGAGACCCAAGGGGCTGGCGGCAATTGAGTAGTCGACCTTGGCCACATCGCCCGGTGTTACGATGGTTGGCACGTCGTTCCTTGCCGTTAAAAAAATAATAATGGTTAACTAAATCAACTGTGTTGAATTTGAAATGCATTATAAGGCCTCACCGGTGTAGGGATGGCGTCCCCTCCACCTCAGCGTATTTTTCGCGCCCCCATCCCTTTCTCGGGCGTCATTGAAGGCCCTGCAACTACAGTAACGAATGATGGTAGGGAGAGAAGATGGGTCCACTTATTTTTTTTAAGGATGAAGAAGAAAGGGTTGATGGTGGGCAACCGTGGTGAAGTAAAGTCAACTAAAATAAATAAAGCTAAACTATTTTTTTAATGTTATGTATTTTTATTTTGAATGTTATGTATTTTTATTTTAATGTGATGTATTTTTATTTGTTTTATGTATCTTTTGTTAATTTAAATAAAAAAATGAAAACATAATAAATAAATGATTGAGTAATATGAGGGGGCTTTATTCTATTTTTTTGAGTCTTATTAAATGGTTGTAACAAAGCCCGTTTTGAAATGACGATGAGATGGCAGAATCCTCACCATGTAGCCTAATTGTCGACAACATATTCAATCAATTAACTATATATAAAAGAAAGGCCTCTTGATGACATGACATTTAATGGGACAACCCTGACCCTTTGAATGTGTAATGTGTCATCATGTGGAGCTTTATTTTAATTTTTTAATTTTGTTTTTTAAATAAAATTAAATCACATAAATTAAAAATGTTAAAATAATAAAAGCCTACCTGATTAAGTATTCTTCTTTATTACGCCTCTCATATCTTTCGGTCTCTTTTACATCTTCATTGAAACCCATCTTCTCCTTCTTCTGAAAAAAAAATACAGAAAACTTTGTTCTTTTTACTATATCATAAATGTGGTGGTGATCAACTTCCTTCACAAGATCTTGCAATAGTGTTTTGGTTTTTGTATAAGCAAAAGTAAGATCTGGTATTTCTAGGGTTTTAGGAATTGCAGATCTACCTTTCATTAGTCTCAATTTTAGTTTTCTATACTTAGATTTTTAGTCAAAATGTTGGCTTTTTTGTTGTTGGTGGATTAACAAATATTGTTTATTTAGGGTTGGTGGGTTAGTGGGTAGGTGGATCTCTCTTGCTTGCTAATGAAACCCGTAATATTTTTTTTTTAATATATAGTTTAAATCTCTCACCTACCCGATCAAAATCATTCATTGTGTCAACTGATCTTGAGTCTGAATCATGCTAGTCATCTTTTCCATAGAACACAAACTTACACCCTTTTTCTTGGTGCCTTTTAGTTCAAAATCTTGACCAGCAATAGTAAACTTCATTGTTAAATTCTTTAAATTCCAAATAATATCATTCAATGTTTCCATCCATTGAATACCCAATACCAAATCATAATTGTTCAAATCAATGACTAACATGTTTGTAGTAAGCCAATTCCCCTGCATAGCCCATTGAAAATCTTTACACATATTCACACACTCTACTTTCTTCCCATCTGCTACAGTTACTTGTACATTTTGTACATGTTTAACTGTACATTTCAACTTTTGGGCCAGGGCTTTGCTCATGAAATTATGGGTTGAACAACTATCTAACAAGATATACAAATACTTAGTACCAATAGTACCAATTACTTGCATTGTTGAAAAAGATTGTATGCCCATTATAGCATTCAGGGAAATCTGGGGATCCCCTTGAACATCAGCCACATCAATAACTAAACCCTCTATCTCTTCATCCTCTACATATTCATCAACCTCCACTAAAAACAATTGTTTCTTCCCCTTACAAACGCTACTGTGCCCAGCAACATATTTCTTATTACAGAAAAAACATTCCCCTTTTGCCCTCTTATCATCCATATATTTATTAGTAACTTTTCTTGGAACCAAGGCATTTGAAGGAACAAAATTAACAGGTGTTACCAACACAGGCTGTTTGGCAATACTAGTTAAATTATTAGTTCTTGTAATGTTCTGTTTGTAACTAGTGGAACTGTTACCAGAAGCATTATTCCAACCTAGAGTTTTAATTGTTTGTGTCTGTAATCTTGCCAAAGAATAGGTTTCCCTTAAAGTCTTTGGTTTGAACATCTTTACATGACACTTGATTTTTGGTTTTAAATCCTCAATGAATAGACTGATTGTATATTCATCAGGTAGAGTCACTTTATTCAACAACAAATCAAATTCATCACAATAATCTTCTAACTCACCAGTTTGTGTTAATGCCTTGAGTGCACCCATTGCATCATCTATCAATGTTGCAACAAATCTTGTGGATGCATTTCTTGTATACTCATCCCAAGTCACATCACATATCTGTTTTCCAGTGGATTTCATAAAACCTTGATGCCATTGCAAGGCTCTACCCTCTAAATGGATAGCCGCATATCTGACTTTGTATCTTTCAGGGGTGTCATCAATTGAGAAGAAGTGTTCACACTTGTACAACCATCCTTCTACATCGTCACCATTAAACTTTGGAAATTCCACCTTTGTTAAACGATTATTACTGATTCTATCACCCTCATTTCTTGGAATCATTGTACCTTGTTGTTCTAATTTCGAGAAAGTTGCTTGCATCTGATCAAAGGCTACCTTTAAACTTAATTTTTTTTTTTGAGTTTGTGTTGTAAAATCATCTAACGGCTAACATCTTTAGCAATTCGATCTACTTCTTGGTTTCTGGTAATCATGATTGTATAGGAATTACAGGATTTAGAAGAAAAATGAATTAAAGAAAAGAATCAAGAATCAGGCAACTGATTTGTTAGTACATGATTGATGTATTGTAAAATACATCTATTTCCTGTATAAAATTTGTATAGTTTTCGAGTCGTTTAAATGTACTTTTATTAGTTTTAGGCTTGTACCGGTCTATTTTGTTTACATGATGTCCCAAGGATAGTACATATGTTGTTTGGACGCGTTTCGGGGTGTTTGGAAGTGTTTATAAGCGTTTTGGGAGTGCTTGGTGCTTATTGGCGATTGGGAAGTCTTTACATGCGATTAGCTTCTAACTCGCATGTTCTTACATGCGATTGGTAGTCAATTGTGTGTTGGTATAGGCGATTAGGCCCCAATCGCCTATACTGCATGGTGGATAGCATCCCCAATCGCCTGTACTGGTCTGTACGAGTACGGGAGGTATAAATAGGCCCAATCATTACCCTAATCATTAGTTCTTGCCACACACACTCTCCAAACACCCTCCGCTGGTTTGAAAAGTCTGATTTGATCATTGTAACACTCGAGCTCTGTTTTAATGATAAATCTTTAATCTTTTGACCCGTTTGTGTGTGTTAATTACTCACATATCATTGTTTCTTGGGTGTTTTTGTTATTAGAACATATTTAGAGGATTCTGCACTCTGAATATAAACCTCGTGATTGTCGGTTAACCCGTTCGTCGATCCCACAAGTGGTATCAGAGCCGAGGCTCTTATCCCGAGCGTTTTGATAACAAAAATGAGTGAAAACAGGTTGGTTTTTGTGTGAAAGTTGTGATTTTTATCCAAAAAACCTGTTTGAACTTTGAAACTTTGAGTTTTTCATAAAAAAACCCATATTTTCAAATTCTTAGTGCGTTTTTACGGATGAAAACATGTGTTTTTTTATTAGGTTTTGTTCTAAAACTGTTTTGGAAACTTTTCTAATCATTTAAGGATTAAACACATTGTTTTGGATAAGATTTTAAAGCAAAAATGGTAGTTTTTGAGCAAAAGTGAACTTGCAGATCAGATCAGGCGAGTAGGAACCCTAATCACATGAACTTTTTGTGTGATTAGCCCAATCACCACTTGTTACTAGCAATTAGCCCAAATCGCCTGAAACTACATGCAATTGGCCACCAATCGCCTCTATGTACTAGTGATTAGAAGCCAATCGCCTATAACTACATGTGGCATAGCTTCTAATCACGTGGTGTGTCCCAATCGTCCCTAAACCTCTAATCGCTCAACTGTTCACTAGCAATTACACCAATCACGTGTAAAAACTAGCAATTAGGATCCCAATCACCTATATGCTAGCAATTACAATCACCAATCGCCTATAATTACATGTGGCATAGCTTCTAATCACGTATTGAATCCTAATCACCCCTAAACTTGTAATCGCTCAACTGTTCACTAGAATTTACACCAATCACGTGTAAAAACTAGTGATTAGGATCCCAATCACCTATAAACTAGCATTTACAATTCCCAATCACATATAAACTAGCATTTACAATTCCCAATCACCTATAATGTGCTGAACCTAAAATTGACCTAAGTTTGACTTGTGTTGACCTAAGTTGACTTTCGTTGACCAATTTTGACTTTAAAAAAAACGTTCGTGTTGACCGTCTTTGACCGAAGTTTGACTTTTGTTGACCAAGAGTTGACTTTTTCACAAGGTTTTCATAATGGCAAATGCAACCAAACCATGGGCTTTCACATCTTCCATGAACACCCAACCGGTTCAACAACGGCAACAACAATGGAGTTTCGGATGTAATCCGTGGGCCCATCTGGAGAGGAAATCAACATCAGATGCTAGTCAAAGTCAACCGAATCAAACCAGACTAATTAACAATGTTCAAAACAATCAAGAAATAGTTGTGGTTTCTGTTACTCCTACAATTCACTCTGTCCCAGCAAACACGGATGCTGCGAGTGTACTTACTATGCATGCTGAGAAAGGTTTTGACCAGAAGACACAACTCATGGGAGGTGATAATGGGGAAATTGCGTGTTTTGCTCAACGAGTAGAGACTGTAGAATCGGGAGAAGTGTTAGAGAGTGCTCAAACCTCAGAAGAGAGTACAAATGCAGATAGTGAAGTATACAAGACGCTGAACGAAACTCTGATGAAATCAACAGAACTGATGCAAATTGTTCAACTTCTGAAGGGAGTGAATCAGAAGAGGAAGATGTTGATGATCAAAATCCAGAAGTTGGAGTTCAAATCAAGCACGGAACTGACTCTATTACACAAGGATCTTCCAGGTTTGTCTGTTCTAACCGTGCCGAACTCCAAAGTACGATTGAAAGGCTGTCTGAAAACCATCAGACCCTTACTTGCGATCTTGCTAATTGCATAACCATCAATGAAATTTTGAGAGCAAATGAAATGGAGTTTAAAAACTTAAATGAAATTTTAATGAAAGAAAATTCTGAGCTTTCTAAAACTCTTGAGGAAATAAAGAAAGAATTAGCAAAAACAAAATCTGATTATGAAAGAGCCCAACATAAGCTAGATGGTTTTCAGTTTGCAAAGTTTGTGCTAAGTAAAAATGATGTTGATCTTAAAAACCAGTCTCGGTAAAAAGAAAATCAAGGATTTGGTTATAGTATAAACGTTCTGTAAACAGACAGAAAGTGAAATTGAAACCAAAGGCCTTACCGGAGGCAGACCTTGAGGATTCTAATAAAGAATCCCAGGAAACTTAGAAGGCTCAATCAGGTTCACATAGCTCTATTAAAAATCACATTTTGTATGAACCTGGTCTGGAAAAGAAGCACTTTCAGTTTGCTGAAGGCACGGAAGGGCTATACAAGTTGGTGGGATATAACAAATTGTTTTCTGATAAAGAGTTTCCAATTAAAAATGTGGATCAATCCTTAATTAAACATATTTTTGAGGAAATACCAGTCACTGAAGCTCAGATCAGAAGACTCGTTGATCAGAAGAAAGATGTTGAATATAAACCCACCAATCATGTGAATCAAAAGAATCGGTCTGGGAAAAATCAAAAGGGTCCCAAGATCAATGAACTTAAGCCCATCAAATCGAAAGGTGCTGATCAGATGAGACATTCTTTTCAAAATCATCAAAGAAATTTTTCACCAAGATCATCTGATTATGATTCATATCCGAGTACCTCTCGATTTAGAAGTTCACAAGGGAGCTGTAGCCCTAGATTTTCTCAGGTTAGCTCGAGACAATCACGGTATGAACCTTAGTACTATGAAGAGTGGAGGTCATGCTATGAATGTAACGAGGTTGGACACTTGATTGCTAATTTTCCCTATCTGAGAAAATTAAAGGGCAAAGCACTTAAGCCCCCTTAATACAACAACCAAAGATACAAGTCACCTGAACAACAAGTTCAGGTGACACCAAATAATGTGAAAAAGAAACAAAAGGTTGTTGTTGATGGTGCAAAGCCTAAAGCTGACCAGGCATCAAGCTCAAAGGCCCAACCCAAGGTTGCAAAACCCACGGAAGGCCCAAAAGCAGGTACAAAGACTAACCAAAGGGCAAAGCCTCCAGCTAACCCAAAGGTGAAGTCTCAGGTACCATCCAAATCTGTCAAGCAAAGACTTGTAAAGGTTAAGCATGACCAGATTTGGAAGCCAAAAGTAGCTAAAGCCCCATCTGTGTGTTTATTTGCTTCGTTAACACCATCTACATCAACTGATGTTGATGAGAAAACACCTACCCCTCATGGCAGATGGGTGGAGCTGCCTATGATTGATGACCTAGGTCGACCAGAGATGGTCAAGGCCTGGGTCCCCCTCGAGAACTAATCTTTAAACGAGTGTGCAGGTTGTTCCAGGAGGAACTATCAACAATCATTTGATTGTTGACAGTGGGGCATCTTAGCACAAAATAGGTGTCATATCGCTCTAGTATATTGATCAGGATATCTTTGGAGGATATGTAACCTTAGACAATCAGCAAGGGGATTTGTTATCGAAGAAGAAGAAAAAAGAGAAAATGCTTGAAGAGAATAATTCAACACCTAGAGTTTCGACTTAACAACGGATGTCAGAAATGAATAAGAGTGGACTGGGTGATTGCTGCAGAATGGTTCCTTCATTATCTAAAGGGTTACCGACCAAAGGTCTATGGTTCCCTAATGGCGATAAGCTGGATCTCGTTGACTTTAGTGAGTTTCTCAATGGTGGTTACAATATTGAAGCTGGATCCGCAACGGGTGGATATCAGTTCTTGGGAGGTTGTCACATGTGTTTCTTGCAACCTGCGAAGCCGAATCAGTTTTTATTAATTATTCCTGCAGGATCAAACACAATGACTGTGCATATCATGATTCAAACGACTAGGCTTGAAGCTGAACAAGGCCCGAACCTGAACAACAAAATCATCCTGAACAGCAAGAACCCGATATTTCATCTTCAGAGAAACCAGATCGTGGTAGAGCTCCGGCAATCGAAGCTGAAAAAGATGAGAGTCAAGAAATGAAAGTGAAGATGATATTGATCTTCGTCCAAGTCACAGAATCGTCAATCATATAAGTGGAGATTTCTTGATTCCTCCCAAGTTATCGAAGCTAATCGACGACCAAGACGAGATCTTATGAAGCCACGACTAAAGCTCAAATCAGTTGATATATTCAAGTCTTCAGAGGTCATACACTGCGGTGTCACCCTAAGTTGAAGAATGCTGAACATGAAGACATGAAGAATCGAAGGCTATATATCACCAGCTAGGTTCAACGAGGAGTCTGTAAATACACTTTGTGTGTGTCCCCAGCTAGGTGAAAGGTTGAGTCTGTAAATCACTAGCTAGGTCAAAGGGGGAGTCTGTAAGTGCATCATTTATATGTCCCTAGATAGTGATAGGTCCCTATAGGTCGTTGGCTAGGTTAATCAAGTGGTTTATGGCTCGTGCTCATATACTAGCTAGGTCCAAGGGGGAGTCTGTTAGTACATGATGTCCCTAGGCTAGTATATATGTTGTTTGGACGCATTTCGGGGTGTTTGGAAGTGTTTATAAGCGTTTTGGGAGTGCTTGGTGCTTGTTGGCGATTGGGAAGTCTTTACATGCGATTAGCTTCTAACTCGCATGTTCTTACATGCGATTGGTAGTCAATTGTGTGTTGGTATAGGCGATTAAGCCCCAATCGTCTATTAAGCATGGTGGATAGCATCCCCAATCGCCTGTACTGGTCTGTACGAGTATGGGAAGTATAAATAGGCCCAATCATTACCCTAATCATTAGTTCTTGCCACACACACTCTCCAAACACCCTCCCCTGGTCTGAGAAGTCTGATTTGATCATTGTAACACTTGAGCTTTGTTTTAAAGATAAATCTTTAATCTTTTGACCCGTTTGTGTGTGTTAATTACTCGTATATCATTGTTTCTTGGTTGTTTTTGTTATTAGAACATATTTAGAGGATTCCACACTCTGAATATAAACCTCGTGATTGTCGATTGACCTGTTCGTCGATCCCACATGATTAATGATAAAGAATAGAATGATCAACAATCGATCACTCCAAGAATCAATTGAAATGAACAGGAATTGAACTGAATGAACAGAGTATTAACAAACTGATTGTTTGAACGGAATGGTTTGATCACGAATTGATCATTCCATATGAACAGAAACAAAACGAATTAAAGAATTGACAGAAAAAATTGGATTGAATTCAAAGAATTGGATAGAAACGACAAAAAACTCGCCAGAGAAAATGATCGGAATGGTGGTGGTGGTCGGAATCGATGAGCTCTGATGAGAATCGATGGCTCTGATACCAATTGTTAGCCTGAATTGAGAGAAAACACAGAAAAGAAGGAGGGAAAACCCAAATCAAGCTTAACTGGATAGCTTGGGGATGCTATGTTTTATAACCGTCATCAACTAACATATTTCACATATTACAATATAGTCCCTCAACTATCTATTATTACAATTATGACCCACAAACTATTACTAATTGACTTATTATGTAACACAAGTAAGCTTTATGTATTTTTGCTCATCATTGTATGTAGCGAAACTTCCGCTTCATATGATCTTTGTTCACGGGAGTAAATGATTGTTGATCTCAATGGTAGGAGTACTCTAGTTGCACTTGTGCTCTATATATTGATTTCATATATGTTTTGAATGATTTCCTGGTGACTTTTTTTTAGTTACTTTGATTGATTTTATATCTGTTTTGAATGATTTCCTGGTGACTTTTTTTTAATTACTTTGATGAATGTGTTAGTGACATGATTTTACTTATTTATCAATTTTTATTAAGTTATATTAGAATTTTCAACACTGGGTCGCTCCTAAGGTATAAAGCTAGTATGCTATATGCAATAGACCCATTAAAATAATATGTTCATACTTTTTTCTTTTAATTTTAAAATGTTTATCTATACATGTGTAAGTTATATATACGAAATTAATTTATATTTCTTTAGTTTCAAGATAGATGAATTTTCAAATATTTTTTTTTTAGGGTTAGTACTTGAACGATATATTTTGTTATTCTAGTTTCTCACATAAAACAGAATTAGGTTATATATATATATATATATATATATACACTAGCTTTTATCCCGGGAGCGTCCCGGTGTTGAAAAATATAACAATTCTAATAATACTAATACTAATCAGTGGCGAAGCTTGACCCGAAGGTTCAGGGGGTCGGAAGTCGCTAGTTTCGGGGGGTCGAAACTCTATATTTTCAAAATTTTCTCTACGAATACTATATAATCGGAACTTCTGCGCGAAAATCCGGGGGGGGGGGGGGGGTCGGCCGCCCCTCCCCGCCCCAACTATCCTGCGCCACTGATACTAATAGTATTAATTATTACCCTTGTAATTAAATAAATAAAAAAATAACCTTGCTATAAGGTGACACCATGTGTTGCAGTGTTGCGCGATTCTTTCTCCTAGCTTCTCTTGATGAAGTATACATATGCATCTTTAAAAGAGTAAAATTCCAATGAAAGCATGGCGATTGAGCTGAATTTCAACATCGTAGATAAGAACCTGGTTTAAAAGAAAAAACATTATTAATGAATAACCTGAACACTTTGCGTTTTTTTTCCTGTATGAACGAAACCCTACAAAAAAATAGTTGTTTTTTTCTCCGTTTTTTTATATAGAACTATGGTACTCGTTGGAAATATAATAAAACGCTCGTTAATTTGGTGTAACTTTTTTCTTTAAAAAATATCGTATATAAAAAACTTTAAATTTATTTTTAATTTGCCACATGGCACACTTAAGGATGAGAATGCCTCCTTGAATGCCATGTCATTAAAATGGCTTTCTTAGGCCTCCATTGAATGTCACCTCATCAATATTCAATTATTTTATTATAAGTTATAGATATATAAAGCTGATTTAAAATATAAAACAAAATAACATTTTTTTAAAGACATAGTTTAATGGTGAAATCCTAATCCTAACAACCTCCGGGTCACAAGTTCGAGTCATTCCACACGCTGGACCCTTTCAACCTTAATAGGTATGATTTTTCGATGAACGAGAATAGAACATGTGACCAACCCTGGACGGGAACACTCTTAAAAGGTAAATCCCCCATCTCAAACCAGATGGACTGGAATTATTGGCAAACAAACTAGCAATTAAGAGATTAATCTGAACCTTAAATCGAAATAATGAACAATTAAGATTCAATTAATGACAAATAAAAATCATTATAGCATTTTGTAAAAATATTTTAGTGACAGACAGTGAAGGGGTTGTGGCAAAACATAAAACAAAAGGTCTCTAGTTTCTTGCAGATAGTCGTAGTATTAGACAAGAAAGGAATAGGAAAGGTCTTGTCACAAGACAATACACATTCATTCACAACCCCTCAGAATATTGTGCAAGTACACCGTACCACAAAATCCCAATTTTTTTTGTTTGATAGATCGCCTAAAATTTAAACAATTAAAATAATCCAAAAATAAAACTACAAAGATTCAAGAAATTGGCACCGCTAGGGCTCTATTTCAACTCTTCCTGAAGCGTTTCATTTTGGTCTAAGCGAGGTGTTTCAGTCACATGATGGTTTGGGTCAGTACGAGGTTGCATGAGAGTCTAAAAAATAATGTGTCAAGCGCCTCGCTATGGCCATAGCGAGGTACTTTGCGATAGGGGGATTAATCTGGACATCTTAGTGTTAGGAGGGTTTTGGTTTGGGTTTGTTTTGAAGTGTTTTTTTTACTTTTTTATTTAATTATTGTAATTTTTTTTAATTTAAAAAACAACGTAATAACCCTAATCAAACTATAATTAATCAAGTAATCCTAACTTTAACCTATTAATAAAGTGTTCAATTGTCACCGTGAGTGGATAAATTATTCACGGAGAAGACCTCGTCGAAGAAATATTGAACGAAGTTGCTAAACTTGATACGAATATGGTGGTTGATGGTCAAGGTGACGTCGTTTTGGTTTAGAACATGCAAGTTTTATTTGGTTTAAAATTGAAAGGGTTGAGTGATTTTTTAATGTTTATAATCGGATATTTACTGTTTGGATCTCATTGGTTTTACTGGCTTGTCATTTATAATTTGGTGTTAGTTCATTTATTATTTATGGATTTAATATTCATTAGACAATTAAACATTCAAACGGGTTATACACATTCGAAACAAGCATTATAAACAATAAAAACAGACAAGATATAAACAAAAGATCAACTGCATATATAATAATCAGTTTGTACATACAAAAAAAAATACAACTGCAAAAAAGTGTACTGCAAAGTAAGATATATAGATAATCACTATGGCGGTGCTGGGGCCCCTGGTGTTGGTCCACACCCTGGTGGATCGTGTACCTGTACCCCCATCTGCTGTGCCATTGCCTATATCGCCTCGACCGTCCACAGCTGAACATCTTGTATCTGACCAATGCGGCGATCAATGTCATCAGCCACGAAACGCGCAGCAGGAGTGAGGTCATCATATATATGCCGGGGGTACTGCTGCTGTGGTGGCGGCGGAGGTGGGGGGCCGACTCAAACGCGGTCCTGCTGTCGAGAGATCGAAACCGATCTACTCCCGGCTCGAACTCCAGCAGGATCCGCATGCTCCGGACGTTGGCCTCACCGATCATCAGCGATAGGATCTTGGCCGACATGTGAGGGTCAGTCTCTGGTTGGAGGCGCAGACGATGCACGATAACGGTGATGAACGCCCCACCATAGAGATGTGAGCGATCCTGGTGCTTGTGCGCAAACTGAAAGTACCCCACCAGGCCCGCGACTAGGTCGCACAACTGCCGCATAAGTAAATAGTATAAAAAGTAAAGATCACTTTGGTTGACCTTCTCCCGACTGTTCCCCCGTGCAAGTAAGCATACAGGGGGTCCCTAATCTTCGTCGCCTTCCCCATATTCTTCCCAAAATGGGAAGTGGCGATGTACCTCCAAAAACTGACCAGGGTCAGCCTATCCACCCTCGTGACAATGTCCTGGTATAAAGGAGTATGAATCTCGGGGGCTAGGTACAACCCCAAAGTAACCGCGAATTCCTGCAAAAAATAATTGTAAATATTAACAAGTTTTGGTAACATAATAATCAAATGATTGATAATTGAAATAACTTACCTCATAGGTCATCTCTTGCCACTGCCTCACCAACCGAAATCGAATGGGGCAAAAAGGTCGATCTGGGTCCCCCCTCCGGGGCCGCTCTAGTACCTCGAACGACGAGATAAACTTGATCGTCAGCTCCCGGTAAGAATCCTCCTTGTCTATATCAAAGAGACGACGCCATGGGGTGTTACACCCCACAAAGTCGTTCGCCCTCCTGATTTCGCCGACCTTCTCTAGAAGATCCCGGCTGATGAACATGTGAGGGTCGACAGTCAGCTTGGCGCACTTGTGTCGCTGGTCCGTATACCCTCCCTCAAACTCCAGGTAAGGGTGGCCTAGTAAAGGGTCCACTGGAGGCCGTCAACCCCTCTCCGGCGGTGCAACCACCGGCGCAGACGACCTAACGTCATCCCCACCACCATATGCCCCATCAAAAAAACCTGACTCCATATCTATGTAAACAATAATTTGTAATTAATAATAATAATAATTCCATTTGCCTTCGACACTTTTGGATCCCTTGCCCCTGAGGCAGTTCACTTTTTGGAGCGGGTGCAGAAGGTGGTCTACAGTGACTCGCAAAGCCCGAGAAACCAAGGGTTTGTATTTAGGAGAATAAGCTTTGTGATTCAAAAAGGGGATAGCGGCGCAACTTATTGCTCGCTTACCTATTATCCAGATGTAACTTGGTTATTATATAATGATTGAATATTATGAAATAATAATAATAATAATAATAATAATAATAATAATAATAATAATAATAATAATAACAATAACAGTAATAATATAAGTAACAACAGCAACAGCAACAGCAACAACAACAACAACAACAATCACCGTAATAATAATAATAATAATACTAATAATAATAGTAATAATAATAAATTAAAAAAACAGCCAAAGCGCATCGCTAAGGCCAAAGTGAGGCGCTTTGTTCTTCTTCCCCAAACTTAACCAAACCGGAAACCACCCAAAACATCCCCAAATCAAACACACAATCAATAATAATATGGTTTCGACATAATAAAGTTGAACTACTAACCTTTGTCCGAGAAATCCGAGCGTCCTACCGTTTGTGTGTCTGTGCATGCGTGTGTGTGTGAGAGAAGCCATGCGAGACGGCTGACTATTTCGCTTTGGCTTTTAAACACAAAACGAAGCGCCTCGCTTTGGCCAAATCGATGTGATTCGAATAATATCTGGTCCCATCAGGCGCTTCGCTTTGGCCAAAGCGAGGTGCTTTGGGGTTTTTAAAAAATGTTTTAATACATTTTAAATGGTTTTGGTCGGTTAAATTTTTTTTAATTCATTTCTAAGAGTTTTATGTTGTTTCCAATCAAAACAAAATCCCGTTTGACATGTTTCGGTTCGTTTCTTACTCATTTGTGGTTTTCGATAGAAACATCCGAGTTTGAACAACATTCATAAATCATTGAACGTCATACACGGACTATACAGTCACTACCGTTTAAAAAAATACAAATTTTGCGTGTCTAGACAATATCCCGGAGTTCCGGACTCTGTTTAACGTGTTTCGGTTCGTTTAATTGCTCGTTTGTGGTTTTCGGTACAAACATCCGAGTTTAAGCAACATTCATAAATCATTGTACGTCATACACGGACTATACAGTCGATATCGGTTTTTTAAAAAAAAATTCAAATTTTGCATGTCTAATCGATATCCTGGAGTTCCGGACTCTGTTTAATGCGTTTTGGTACGTTTAATTGCTCGTTTGTGATTTTCAGATGACACATTCGATCAATTAAACAAGCTGACCGGCCGTTAACAAACCAGACTGTTTCGAACCGATTGGCCCGTTATACACCCAGATCGTATCGACCCGACGAGGCCCGCTAACGAACCGTAATGGTTTCGAACTGACCGGCTGTTATGATAGGAGCAGATTGTGTAACAACATCGGCTAATCGGCTAAATTTGACTTTCTTCTTTGAAGAGGATGCAGTACGTTGAGACTTCCTTTTCAATCTACCCTTATTTGGCTGTGATTGTGTTGACGGAGGTGTTGCAAGTTCAGCATCTAAGTCTGCAATCTGAGAATCCTCATAAACTGTAAAGTGTGGATAAGCGTCCAAACGTCTCTTCTCTGCAAATTCTGCCTTAGCTTTAGCACGTTTTTGCTTTCTTGTCTCAGGAGTGTCATCTTCTGAATCAGTTTCATCCGTGGCATCATTGATCTCATCATCATCTTCTTCTTCTTCAGACACTTTGGACTTACCTCTGGCACTCGAGGAACTTGGTTCAGTTATCTCAGAGGTTTGGGGTTGAGCTACAGTTGTATCTTCTTGATTGGGTGACAACGAAGTGCCACCAGGTTCATTTGACCAAAATTCAACCGTTTCTCGTCCAATAATATCACAATCAACAAATTTCCATCTCATCACTTCCAAATCTTCTTCAGAATCACTATTGTCATGTCTCCACTTGTTTCCCATAGGAGCAACATAAGATGGATTGCTCAAATGACCAAACAATCTTTTGTACTTTGGCTGTTGGTCTTTTGGTTGTCCTCTGTACTGCTTCATCCTACCTATCATCCGTTCATCCATATGTTGCAGAATAAAACTCTCAAGAGGATTCTTCAGCAAATCTGGAAGTTATCTATCGATAATCATCTGCATGAATCATGGATACATAAGATAGGGCTTGTCGTCTTTTCCTTTGGTGACCATTTCCTTCAAGTGTTTCATCACCATCCCTGAGTAGTTGAAGTCTTTGTTCAGAAAAAGTGCGACAACAACAGACGCTAGTGTATCTCTGATTTCATCAAAAACTGTTCTCCTCGGCCCTAAACACTGCAAGGCGACGTGTATAAGATACTTAAAGTCTGCCCACATGTACGCCTTGTGTAACATATCATCTGTCACCATCTTGTTGCATTTCATTCTTAGAAAACATCTGCGAATGAGAATAGAGTAAAAAACTATCGGATCATCTACAGAGTCATTGAATTGAAGCTCAGTGCGAATAATGTCTTTAGAAACAACTATATCTTGCTCGTTGATCTTGCTGCGAATGACAAAGGGCACAACTTTACAATCGATCCTTGCGTTGTGAAAGAACTGACGTAGGATATCACTGTACGACACATATTGCTGAGAAATGTCATACGTGATCCTCGATCTCTTTAGAAACTCCATAATTCCCTCGAAGCTTTTGTTCTTATAACTTGTGATCAGGCCAAGAAACGCGCACACATTTTTCTTGTTTGAGCTATCATAATTCATAGTGCCTGTACATTCAAAGCAAACATTAAAAATATAAAAAACGACGCGAAATCGGATAAAAATGGCAAATTTTTGCCAAATTTGCCAAACTTTCTGCAACATGTGACTATGAATGATAGTTGTCTGTTTTAGACACGACTAGCTCATAGCCGCCCTTGTTTTCACACGAATATGGAGCTAGTTGGCTGTTTTTCACAGGACTATGGTTGGTAGTCGTCTGAAACAGTTATGAGCATTTTGAATTTCAAAATTTTGCAATGGGTCGATTTGGGTGATAATTTTGGTGTCATTGTGTTCTAAAAGCATCGACTAACAAAACCCAATGATGTTTTTCAGTTATTAATCACGTTTAATGGGTCTATTAATCGTTTTAGACAGTTAGTGTTCGTAACTTAAAACCTGCGATTAAACATACTAAGCATTGATGTTAAGGTCTATATTTTTTTATATGTTAGTACCTAAATGATCCTTAGCAACAATCCACGATCTAAAATGCAAGATGTTGAGTTCGGTTTAGAGTGGGTTGAGAGAACAGGGATGATGCAACAATGGGTATTGTGAAATGAATAAAAATTTTCTAAGTGCTAAATATATTCCCTCTTATACTCGTCCCACTTTCACACGACTATGATTCATAGCCGGCTACATTTTACATGATTATGAAGGCTAGTCACCTACTTTCCAAACGAGTATGGTTCATACTCGGCCATGTTTCACACGATTAGGGTTTCTTTCTTTAAAACCATACTCGTGTGTTTTTGCCACACGACTATGGATATTATGCACGATTATGATGATAGTCGTCCATATTTTGGATGATTACCATTCGTAGTCATGTCTCCACCCTGAATTTTCAAAAATGCCCCTGAACATTTCAAAATTACATTTTTAACCCTTGACTCGTTAAAACATGTATTTTTCTCAGTTTTAAGAAGATGTTTCCTTTTCCGACTCAGAATTTTTCATTTTCAAATTTGTTTTACCCTGAGACTTGACAAATTTTGGTTTTGACCCAACAATTTTTAAGTTTAAATTTGTTTACTTTCCGGCTTCGATTTCTGAAAGATTAACATTACAATGGATTAAAATTCCAACATCGGTAATCAAACATAAAACAAAGATAAAATCTTTTTGTGTTTCTCAAGATAATTAACAGAAATCAAACTACTGAAAATCAGATAACTATTCACAAGCACATTTTTGTGAGTTTCATCAGCTAGGGAATCATATTAGTGCACAGACTAAATAGGAACCCTTATTTTGTTCAGCTTATAGCTCATTTACCAATAAACATCCTACAACAACTACCAATTTTGTTGTTCACCTAAACTCAAAATCAAGTTTTATCGCTAGGCACTTTAGATACGTTAAGGTAATGATTAATACTGATTTAAATGGCGTTCCCCGCACACGCGACACATTCCCGTATCAAGGCATGGACGAAGCTTCATCATAACCGGTGAATAAATTGTTATCATCCGTATTTACAAGGAATGGACTCAGTGGTGATCAGGTCTGCATGAACGATGCAACAAAGAGACCAGTGAGATCCAAACCAGTAGTGATTAGGGCAATGATTGGATGTATTTATACCTCAAACCAGTCGGCCCAGGCCCATGGGGGCGACTAGCACTACGACAGGCGACTATGAATCATAGTCGACTCCTTTTAGCACGACTAAGTCCATAGTCGCCCTAAAAGACACACGACTAGCAAAGCTAGTCGTGTAAACCAATCATACTCGCCTAAACATTCCCAAACACCATAAAACCACACAAATTACATATAAACGTTCACAAAACAACCTACGAACACCTATACTAGGTTAGGGACATCTCGATTATGTTAGTGCATGATGTCCCTAGACTAGTATATATGTTATTTGGACCAGTTTCGGGGTGTTTGGAGACATTTATACTCATTTTTGGGTGTGATTGAGGCTATAGGCGATTAGAGCATGGTATTAGGCAAATACACCCTATTCGCCATTTATGTTCTAGCGATTAGGGGTTCTCTATAGGCGATTATGGCCCAATCGCCTATAGTTACATGTCTTATAGCCCCTACTCGCCTATACTGACCTGTACGAGTACGGGAGGTATAAATAGGCCCAATCATTGCCCTAATAATTAGTTTTTACCACACACACTCTCCAAACACCCTCCCCAGGTATGAGATTGCTTGGTTTGATCATTGTAACACTCGTGCTCTGTTTTAATGTTATAAACGTTAATCCTTTGACCCGTTTGTGTGTTGTAATTGCTCGTTTATCATTGTTTCAAGTTTGTTTCCATTATTAAAGCATATTCAAGGGATTCCGCACCTTGAATATAACCCTCGTGATTGTCGGGTGACATGTTCGTCGATCCTACTGTTCACTAGCGATTGATGCCTAATCGTGTCTAAATATGCCATTCGTGACTAGATAATGGCGATTACAACATTGTAATCGCCTATAGCAGTCTGATCACCAAAATTCGTCAAGTTTTGTCCGATTTTAGTCCGTTTTGTCCGTTTTATGCGTATTTGATCTGCTTGTGATACTTATGACTTGTTTTGATGTCCAGGATGATGAATTGGAAGACCTCTCCCAAGCACAACTGTTGTGCTTTTCTCGGACTTGTCACAATGGAGAAGTGCAAAACATTCAAAGGCGTTATCGACTTTCTGAAGCGGTCAAGAATTCATTATGCGATAACCAAGCAACACGCAGCGTATAAGGATATCTTGCTTGAGTTTTACCAGAACGCCAAAGTAGACCACAAAGCTGTACCGATTGTGATTACAAGCTCGATACAAGGCAAAGAGGTTATTATTACTGAAGAAATCATTCGAGACGAGCTGCAGTTTGGCGATGCAGATACTGATCCTATAGTGTTTGACGCCATCTTGATTCGTGGTGGTTTCCTGAGGATAAAGTACATGGGAATAGTCAAGGAGCAGAAGATGCTCATGAAAGGATTACTACCGCCCGAACTCAAGTATCTCACGCATGTAGTCTTGAAGTGTATTGGTCCAAGGAGAGGAACTTTTGATGCTATCAGGGATACGTTGGCTTCAGCGATAGTTACCTTGACTCTCAACAAGCCGTTCAACTTTTCCAAAATGATTCTACATCACCTGAAAGAGATCATATTGCAGAAGACGACAAAGACCTCATTCATCGTCTATCCTCATTTTCTGCAGATGATTATTGATCGCCAAGTACCAGGCTTGATGAAGCATCCTGCAGAATTCATTGTGATTGAAGACATAACTGAGAAAGAGATGAACAGGATGAGAAGTTATAAGAACAAACCGAAGTCTGAATATCCTCCGAGCAGACGCGTATACGGGCACTTGAGCAGAGATGATTATGTGTCACCACCGGGCAATAGGTGGAGACATGATGATAGCGATTCAGAAGATGACGCCCGAATTCATAAGCTGGTGTTTAAAGAAGGGGATAATATTGGGCGAGAGACCGCTGAGTTAGGTGAAAACGCTCTTGGCAGAACCACTGACATTGCTGCAGGTCATGAGGATGCATTTGATCCAGATGTTCTGGATTTCACAGAACCTTCCGGTGCTGCAACAGAACAAGAATCCTTTCGATCTACTAAAGGTAAAGAACATGTTGATGAAGACACCCCAGTCAACATAACTGATGCTGAAGATGACTCGGATGACACAAGAAGTGATTCCCCTGATACATTTGCTGAGAAACAAGAAAGAGCAAAGAGAAAGGCAGCAGAGGAGAAATCGAGCGTAGCTGCGGCGAGAGCTCTTTGTCACGACCCGCCAAAATTCAACAATAAATTTTCAGCTTCTAGACCTTTCCGGGTCCATCTAGTTGCGTCTAGAGCTGCCTGGAAGACTCCGGAACAGCCCACAACATTCCAGCAACCTTGGGGCATCTACAAGCATCAAGAACCAGTCTTAAAGGGTCTAGAAAACGCCGGAAAGGGCTGGTTAAAACAACCATAAATATGCTGCCAAGAAGCTTCTAGAATCCTCAAGATAAAACACAAAACATCATGATGCTACTAGAATGTATCAAGTAGATATTTATATGGATGGATCTAGATTTAGAAGACTCTAGATTAGGACTAATCTAGTATAAATATGGCCCTTGGGGTCTCATTTGAGACATCCCTTGCAACTTGTAAAACCATCAACACTTGTAACCTTTACTAGTGCAATACAAAGTCTTTTACTTGTAAAACTTGTGATCAAGTATTTACAAGCTTCTCACTTGCGACCCAACACTTTCATAACCCATTTCCTCTACCAAGAAATAACGACTTCAAGTCGGCAAGGCTTACTTAGACGGTGATCTAAGGCCGCACGCGAGAAAAGAGAGTTTCTTCGTGACATCTTGCTGAAGATCCCACGTTTGTTGTGGATCAGGGAGATATTATTGCAGATTTAGATGCAGAGCTCGACACTTCACCTCCTCCAAAGAGACAAAAGACTACTGCTAAGAAGGATAGTGTTCATGGAAAGAAGACAATGTCTCAAAAACCACAAATGGAGAAGACTTCAAGGAAAAGACGTTTTAATCTTCCTGAAGCGTTTGGGGTTCAAGACACTCAATCCTCCCAAGCAGCAGCAATGACAACAACAACAACAACAACAACAACAACAACAACAACAACAGCAGCAGTACCCTCATCAGTTCCCACATCTGTTAGTGCAGCTATGCCTGCAAGGATCACCATGTCAATGCCTACTTCGGTAATCTTCACTGAGCCAGTCTCAGTTACCGAAGCAGCGACAAGTTCCCAGATTGTTTCCAATCCAATTGGTGACCGGATTAGGAAGATGCGACAAGAAGTTCGACCTCCGGGTTCTAGGTCGACCGATCAGACCTCCTCTTCTTCAGCATGCAACGAATGAACAACTTCAGCGCAAAATCAGCGAGTTAACTGCTATAGTTGCTACTCAAACGCGTGAAATAGCTGAGTTGAGAACCAAGAATGCTAATATTGAAGAAAATGAAACGACGATGCTAGAGCTGATCGGGGAAACAATCCAGTCTAACAAAGAGCTGCAAGCGACAGTCGATGCGCTTACATTGTCAAATCAACAGGTCATTGAATCAAACAGGCAGCTCATGGAATCTCACCAGCAGCTGATACAGTCGAACCAAAGCACTTTGGAGAGACTTACAAGTGTCGAAGCCAAGAACAGCGAGCTTCAACTTGCAAATGTGAACAATGAACGCAGAATCACCATATTCGAGAAGGAGAACACAGAACTGAGAACTAGGTTAAATGAGTTAACTGGAACTCAACCTAGAATCACTGGTGGTGCAAGTTCAGAAGCCGGGGCTAGTGCTGGTGATGATGATGATGATGAAGAAAGTAATGATGAAGAAGATGATGACGAGGACGATGATGATGATGATGAATCGGATGATGGTGATGATGATACTGGTAAGGGTGGTGATGGTGGTGATCCTGGAGCCACAGGCGGTGGCGGATCATCAGCTGGATCTGGGTCGAGACGTACTAAGAAAGGTCATGACAGACAAGGCAAGGATCCCGCAGCAGGTTCTTCTGCTCAAGGGGAGCCGGGTCCTGTGAAAAGCAAGATTCAGCAACTACGGGATGCCATGAAGAAAGCCGTAGTTCTAGTAGAGTATGTTGAGCCTCTGAACTATTATTTTGCTTATGATGATGAAGGCAACCTACTTCCTCCACCTGCTATTCCAGAGTATGACTTAGAGGATGGCGAGATACCTCCTGAGATGACATCTGATGACATGAAAGAGGTGTATGGACGCGCACACGGAGAATCTTCCGGTGCAAGTCAAAGTCCACCACCAGAGATGCATCCAGAGAACAACGAGGTTAATTTGGAAGAAGGAACCAGTGTGCCAACTCCTGAATACGTGGTTGATCATACGGGCACTAGGATTCCTAATATTTCTGAGGAGATGGTTCATGAGGCTGAAAAAAAGCTGAAGACTAATCCTACTCCTATTCCTGATAAGGTGAAAGAGAGACACAACAAGATCAGGCAGAAATATCCAAATTGGTTTCCATCAGCTGAAGAGGAAAAGAAGAAGAAGGGCCCAATACAAGCTTCTATCTTCAAGAAACGTCTGTTTAAGATGTCTGGAGATGTTATCAGTTGGGCTTATGTGGAGAAAACGAAGATGTTGGGCGTGAAATGGGAAGAAGGTCTGTTATACTTTAGTCCCTACCGGAATGTCCTTAGTCTCCCCTTCTGGTATATCCAAGATCTTATCAGACTAAATTTTCCTCTGTATTATGAGAAAGAATCCAGCCTAGATACTTTTTACAACCTTCTAGCTGAAGAGAGCCGAACTGAATGGAAATCCTTTAAACCTCAGTATCCCAAGTCATACAAAACTGACAAGATTCATCCTCGCACCAAAAGTCCTATTTGGGAACATAAGATCAAGCCACCGAACTGTGTATCGAAGATTCCTCTTGTCCCGGTTGAGCAAGACTTCTCCTCAAAGTTCTACTACTGGCACTATGATGCAATTACTACTGAGGCAGTGATCGTCTTGAGCAACTCTCCTAAACCGTGCAGAAAGATCAGAATTTGGGACCCGGTGTGGCTTATCAACTGTTCGGAGAAAGATGTGGAGACACTGTTCCTGTATCCCATTCAGCATTTGAAGGCCGAAGCTGATCAAGCATTGAAGTATCAAAGGGTGATTCGCTTTTGTCACGCCAACAAAGTTCATGCTGGATGCGACTGGTCGAGACTTTCAAGGATTAGGACGATGTTGATTTGATGATAAGACTGAAGATGCTGCTTGTTATGTTATGTTATGTTTGTTTTCAAACTTTTGAGTCTGTAAAGTTGTTGTGTTTTGTTATAAACGATGTCTTTTGAAGTCTCTGTACGTATACTAGCCTGGTCCAAGGGGGAGTCTGTTAGTGCATGATGTCCCTAGGCTAGTATATATGTTGTTTGGACGAGTTTCGGGGTGTTTGGAGACGTTTATACGCATTTTTGGGTGTGATTGAGGCTATAGGCGATTAGAGCATGGTAATAGGCGAATACACCCTATTCGCCATTTATGTTCTAGCGATTAGGGGTTCTCTATAGGCGATTATGGCCCAATCGCCTATAGTTACATGTCTTATAGCCCCTACTCGCCTATACTGACCTGTACGAGTACGGGAGGTATAAATAAGCCCAATCATTGCCCTAATAATTAGTTTTTGCCACACACACTCTCCAAACACCCTCCCCAGGTCTGAGATTACTTGGTTTGATCATTGTAACACTCGTGCTCTGTTTTAATGATATAAACGTTAATCCTTTGACCCGTTTGTGTGTTGTAATTGCTCGTTTATCATTGTTTCAAGTTTGTTTCTGTTATTAAAGCATATTCAAGGGATTCCGCACCTTGTATATAACCCTCGTGATTGTCGGGTGACACGTTCGTCGATCCTACAAATTACATGTACTAACAGTCACTACGTAACACCCCAATGATTCCACCATTGGTTGGGGTGTTACACCGAGGAATCAAGGGTTTGTATCTATATCTATATCTATACTTTGAATAATTTGACATAATGAGAGTTTACCCTACTAAACAACGTAAAGTTGCACTATTCATAGAATAACGTGCTTTCATATTTTTCTTTAAATCATTTTATATGACATATATCAAACTTATTGTTTTTTATAATATTATATTGTGTTTAGAAGAAAAAAAAGTTCTTTGATTGGTTTTATTTTTATATACGTTTCAATTTAAGCTACGTTTAAAACAGAGTTGCGTGTAATAATGTACAAGTCATCTAAGCATAGGCGAACAAGTCATTACAGTTTTTTTAGTTTATTATTTCCTTTTTTTTATGGATTTGTTATGTTTTCGACTTACTTAGCTTCTTCTATGAAAATTTTTAACTTTTTTTTTAATATGGCAAGTAAACTTGCCGCCATACGTGTGCATGATTCAACGTTTTTTTATCTATTTTTTTCAGTTTAACAGCCCCACCGCAACGAACAGGTTTTTGACTAGTTTGGTAGAATAGACTTTGCGATTCAAAAGGGGATAGCTGCGCAGCTTGTTGCTCGCTTACTCATTATCCAGATATTACTTGGTTTTTACTATTGAATGAAAAAGAATATGAACAATTGAATAAGTACTAAAAAAAACTTTTCATAAAATGATTATAAATTTTTAGTGAATTTAATCTTATTTCTGCTAGCTATCTATACATATAATAAACCAAAGCCATTTTAATGACATGTCACTCAAAGATGCATTCTCTTATTTGAGTGTGCCATGTGTCATCCATGTGGCATTGAGATATTTTAGGAAAAAATAATTTAAAAACAAAATTGGATTTTTCACTCTCATGTTTCCTCCCATAATTTTTAAACGTTAATATCTTTAATATACGAGATTTTTTAAAGAAAAAAATTACACCAAATTAACGAGCGTTTTATTATCTTTCCAACGAGTACCATAGTGCTATAAAAAAAACGAAGAAATTTTTTTGTGGGGTTTTGTACATACAGGAAAAAAAACACAAGTGTTCACGTAAATCATTAATCATGTAAAGACAAGTCACTAATTATGTTTAAATCAGTAAATATGAAAAAAAATTTCAACCAAAGCCGAATAGGTTAATAGAGCCGAATAGGTTAATAGAGTTATACGTTGTTTTAAGTTAGGCATCAATATTATGTTAGAGTTGTACATTTGTTTAGTCTTTAGGTTAGGTGTTAATATTAGAGTTACATTAAAGTATTACATTCTTTTAGGTTAGGTGTTAGCATTGGAGTTGTACATTGTTAATTTGTTTTAGGTTAGATATTAATATTAGAGTTATACACCAGTCTATTTCATATGTTAAATTGATGTATCATATTAAATTTTTCAACCCGGGATGCTCCCGGGGTATAATCTAGTAAATTTATATGTCAATTTATTTCAAGAAAATAGCTAGTTATAAAGAGGGAAATTAGGGTAGGATCAAATAGAATAGAAGTCGTAGGCTTACTTTCTCCGCGTTTCCTTAGGCTCGGTTCAAGGGGGGCTTTCTCTGATGACACCATCTTTAGATGCTACTTCAAAACCTGTTTTTTACCCTTAAAATCAGATGACATGAAAACCGAAAGATTGCCTTTAAAAATTATTCAATTTCTCACCTTTTACATTTATTTATTTATACCTCATTTTTTCCAACCTATATTTTCAAGATTATCTTGAAAACATCAAACACATTATTTTCCTTTCCTTTTTTTTTTTTTTTAAACATTTACGGTGTGGACAATCACCAATACTATCCGACGATGAAATAGGTCCTGTGTTACTTCAAATAAACTCGCATCTCCTTCTCTTGCCAACCCTTAAAAAGGGTCCCCAATTTTCTTAATTAATAGAAAAAAAAATTAATATCTTTTTTATTTTTTTAAAAAGACCTAGAAAACCCATTAAATATGTTCTGTTATTCACCAATTAAGCTAGAAAATTTCTAAACTTTTCTTGAAAACCCCATTACTTATGTTAATTTAAATTAAGATTTATTATCTTTTATTTCTTGCAAACCCTAAAGAGCCCTATTATAAATCAACAACTTTTTATTCACCAAGAAAGATTTAAACTTTCTATTTTATTGAAAACCCTAAAACCCCATTAATTCATCCACCAAGAAAGAAGCACCAATAAACAACACATACACTTGAAAGCACACAAAGTAGGCTGACAGTACAGTGAACAGGCAGCTAGACATTTTGTAAGATTATTAAGTCTCTTCTGTTTCTTGAGTTTAGGGGAAAACAAGTAGGATTCATTGTGAGACTGAGCAGATCAGATCACTCATCAAAACCCTTTTGTTACTTTCCTTTTTGTCTTTTTGGTCAATAAGCTTAAGGATCTGAGGTCCTCCTTTCTTTACATTTCATCTCTTACTTCTCACTGTTTCACTTTAAAGGGGAAAAACTATAGAGAGAGAGAGAGGTAAGAGAGAGAGAGAGAGAGAGAGAGAGAGAGAGAGAGAGTTTGACCGAAGACATCGAGGTCATCATCATATCTTTCTTTGCTCCTAACCCCAAGAAGAGTATAGAATTCAGGTTGAAATCTACTTTTACCTTGTAAAATGTTGATTTACTTCAAGAACTTGAAAAAATTAAAAACCTTTATTTTTTATTTTTTTATGTACATTTACATATATAATAAAGAATTCTGATTTCATTAGACTTATAAAATGTTTTTGATTAGTTATACATACAACTTTATTACTTTGAATTGATGTTAACCAAGTTTATAGTTTTTGATCTCCTGTGTAGTCATATCTATTGTGTTATTATTTTAATTGCAAAAAAGTCATCAATGATTGTTATCCCAAGAAGCCTTACAAATCTAACCCCTCAAAACCCTCGCCTTGAAAGCACAACTTCTCTTCACTTTCACGAGATCCAATCTTCTTAATTAGTTTCCCTTCATTCTAGTCTAAATCACACTCCATTCTTTATACAAAGTTGTACATGATCAGTCTTTTTCTCACTCTTTTGTTGCTCTAAATAAATTAAAAAAAAAACACACACACACACAAAGAAACCACCAAGATCTACACATTATTCATTGGTGAAGCACAACAATTCAGAGAAAAAATTCAAGAAATCGTTGGTATTTTTTATAATAGACCAGATCTAGCTTATGTAATAAGCCATATAGATAGTATATATATTTTTAGAGTTACTATAGTGTTATATATGATAGTAAACTTTAGCTTTTAATCTCAATGTTTGTTCAATGTGTTGCAGGAAATATTATTGGTGAAAGAACAATTGAGAAACAAATGGCGTCATCTTCAAATTCACCATGTGCAGCTTGCAAATTTTTGAGGAGAAAATGCCAACCAGAATGTGTTTTTGCACCTTATTTTCCACCAGACCAGCCTCAAAAGTTTGCTAATGTTCACAAAGTTTTTGGAGCAAGCAATGTGACAAAGCTATTGAACGAACTCCACCCGCACCAACGCGAAGACGCGGTTAACTCGCTTGCTTACGAGGCGGATATGCGCCTTCGTGATCCGGTTTACGGCTGCGTTGGTGTTATTTCCCTTCTCCAACACCAACTCCGACAGCTTCAGATGGATCTTACGTACGCAAAATCCGAACTTTCTAAGTATCAAAACCATAACTTGAGTGGTACTACCGCTCAAGGACTTATTGCTGCGGCAGCTGCAGCTGCCGCAGCAACCCACCACCAAACCCTAGGAAATAATTTAATTTCCTGCTGTGGTGGTGGTGTCTCCAGAGACCATCTGTACCACCACCACCAGCAACAGTTTTTCCCTTCTAGGGATCAACATACGTCCGTCATCAGGGCGTTTGATGTCAACAATAATTACGATACCTCCGCCGGTGTTCTTGCTATGAATATATCCGCTGGAGGTATCGGCCAACACCCGCAGTTCCAATCTCCACGTGGCGCCGGAAATGATGATCTTCCAACGACAATCGATCCTTCTTAATTAGGGTTTCACAGGTAATAATTCATAATTATCATATATGAAGTGTTTCTAATTGGATTATTATTGTTCACTGTAATGATACTACATGTTGCTGAATGCTATCATAATTTTATTTATACTGGAAACTTTATAATCATACCATCAGTTTTGTTGTGCTTATTTGATCTTTGTTGATAATATTATTGTTTCAAAATGGTGAATGATGATGGTGATGATCAGGAGATGGGGCATGTACAGTAGCTTTTTTATAATTCTTTGTAGTTGTGTTTCAAATAACTTCAAACTTCTTTATAAAAATGCTGTATTTCTTTTTGTTTGGTTTCGCCAATACCAACAACCATTTTTGTGTGTGATGAAAACTAGGTGTAATGATTACCCCTACGGTCTATTTCTGGTTTTACAGGAATTGAATAGGATGGTGGTCAAAATTTAATACTCGTATAAACTTTGACTATCTATTAAATTATATATATTTTTAACGGCCAACCAAACATCATCTGAACTGTAGTAGGTTAGCATCGAATAAATGGCCATTGGGCAACCGTAGTCCACCAAGCCAACAATTAGAAGAAAACCCGCTCCCCGAAGACCGAATGCGGTAAGACCTCTCTAGATCATATTCGAACTTGAAACCAAATAGCCCCAAGCTCTTATCTTCATTTTCTTATATCACTCCACAAAATGGTGAGTGGTATTAAATTATATATTAAACTATGTTAGAGCCCCGTGTGTACATGCGGTACATGTCCATGTCAAATGAAAAAAATTCTATAAAGATTATAGCATGCAAATTTTATTTATTGAAAGTTATGTAATACAATTCGTATGAATTTTGGTTGATTATAAATTATCATAAAAAAGTTTAACGTTACCCAATAACAGATATATGAATCAACACTTGGTTTAATTTGACGTGATTTAATAACAAATAATGAAATGAATAAACATATATTTATTGTAACGACATGCAAATGAAGATTAAATTCAAAGTAAATAAATGTAGTTTAACAAATCATACAACCAAAAAATTATAAAACAATAAATTAAACGATTTACACAAAATATGATCGCATAATTATTCACAAACTTCAAAATATTTTTTTATAGACAACATTTGCTATTTATTATTAATGATGTCATCTTTATCCAATATTAGTATCTTCGGGCCATCTCTACTCTTGTCACTTGGCAGCGACATGCAACTGCCAATGTGTAAAAACAAGATATTTCAAATACAGACATACCCTAAATAGGGTTTGTCATTGACTCTTATTTATTGTCATTGCGAAGCATAAAGTAAGAGGGAATTGTTTTCTGTTAAATCTGAAAGGAGTCTTCTTATTAGATGGGGACAGCCTAATTCTTTGGATAAAATATTCGCATTCCAATGTTACTCTCTGAAATTATTTTAGCAAGACGATTTGGAACTTGTGGCTTTGAAAAGAATTTATGTCCACTTATAGGATCTCTGAACCATTAGAATAACAAAACAGTAAAATTTGTCAAAAAAAAAAGTCTAGTAATGAAAAGAAAGACATTTGGCATTGTAACTGTATTATCATCAAGAATTTAAGGTAAATATATGCAGAAGACCCTGAACTGTTTTGACGGTTTGACTCATAACCAATGACCTAAAAATCAAGCTAAAACCACGGTGAAAAATCAATACTAAACCTATATGAGAAACTCGTTAGGAGTAAAGATAGCAACGTGGATGGGTTGAATAATATGTCAATATGGGAGGCTTTTTTATAGGGCAACCTTTTTATCCATTTGACATGTTTCAATGCTACCACAATCAGAATATTGTGTCTCGAACAATTCTGATCGAATAAGTCAGATTTATTTATATAGTTGAATTATAAAAATGGAAGGATTGATAATTTGCGTGATTTGGTCAACGACGCTTAAAATTAGCACAATTATTGCAATCATGATAATGGTTAGCGTTTCATGACAATTGATTAAAGGACAATTCTTTGTAAACATAATATGATAACGTTAATCTGTCAAAGATATTTAAATAAAAGACGCAATATTCTTATTCATAGTATCATTGAAACGGTATTTAGTCAATCACTACTAGAAAAAAGGCCTTTCTTGACGCGCATTGCGTGTCAAGAAAGGGGTCTGATAACAAGAAAAAGAATGTCAAGGATGGCGGTGTCATAAATTTAACATGACATATTTTGACGTGTCATCTCTTTATGACACACATTTATGACAGTTTTTATTGACACGTGTTATGACACTTTTTAATGACACATTTTTATGACAGTTTTTATTGACATTTTAACGACACATTTTATGACAGAAATTTATGACAGAATTTTGCGTGTCATAATTTATTAATCTAAAAATAAGTTCCTGTAAAATTACAGATTTACCCTCCTGGATTTATACCCATTTTATTATATACAAAATGATTAGCAAATTAATAACAAAAACATCATTTCATTATATAATACATATTTATCAAATTACAAACCAATCCGAGAGAAACGTTTTAACGTTTACAAAAATATCGTATCGACAATACATTTCCTTCATCACTTGAAAATAAATGTCGCGGCGTAGCTTGACCATTCTTCGCGAATGACATCCATGTCCTCATCCGCGTAATAATCTGCTCCTCCCCCAACCTGAGACAACAATAAAATTAATACATTAGTCGAAGCCGGCCAATTATTTCCATAAATAATTATTTATGAAAGTTCCATGGCGGGTCAACCCCAACCAACTTGACCCATGACTCAATTCACCTTACCCGCCCTTTTTGCCACCCATATAAGTTTAAAACTAGCATTTTTCCCACCGCGTGTTGCGGCGGCGTGCGACAGGTGATATATGTAGGAAGAGACGAAATGTAAACACAATACGTCACATGTGATTCGTAAAATAAAATGCGATGAACGTGTAAAAGAAAACTTGTCCCAGCTCCACCCGCTAAAAAAACAATACACTAAAACACAATACAAAAAAAAAAAATACTGATGCGCGCGATGTGCTGCGCTTATAACTTTGTTACACGCATTATGCCTGTGACATCATAGTATAAATACTATGTAATTCTTTTCTCTTGTTCTAAAAAAGCACCTCTATCTTAATGTTACTGTTGTTTTTTTGAGGCCTCCTTAGGTTGAATATAAGGTTTATATCTGTCAACTTATGCCTTCACCATTCATTGTAACCACACGAGTAAAAGCCCAAACTAAAACAGTCATGGGGATTTCCTAAGATGTTTTCACAGCAACAACTATTTATCAGCAACATCTTGAGCCATTTAACACCTTCCCCGTCTTCTATTTTCTACTCATTAAACCCATTACAAATATTACCACTCTTAAATATCCCTAGTTCCCTACTTCAATACACGCGACCTGAAAACATCACTTATAAGTAGATGTAAGCCTAATTTGCAGCCACTAATCACTAAAGGTGTTTTTATAAAGAGTTCCAAAACCAAGATACAGCATAGAATTAGAGAAAATTAAAAGCAATAAATCCTAGACCATAATAACATCAAATTGACCAAAAGAAAAAACATATAAGAAGAGATACCAGAGTAAAGAATCGATTGCCTCTTCACAGCCGCCACTCTGTGAAGCCGCTGACCGGCAAAACCATCCTGCCACAAACACCACCACTGCAGCCGCCGCCCCTGCCACTTGTGAGATGTTTCAAGAAGTAATGTCAAAGTTTAAAAGAGTGGGAAGTAAAAAAACCGATAGTACCCTCATGTTTCAAGAAGTATGAATTTAAAAGAGTGGGAACTAAAAAAACCGCCTCATGTTTCAAGAAGTATGAATTTAAAAAAAGTGTTCTTTAGCTTTGTTACATCAAAAACTTCATTGATTCGTCGATGGAGAAGAGTTGAGGAGACAGAGGCGAACCTGTGGAGAAAGCAAAATAGTTCGTAATCAACAAAAACAACAAAATTAGATCTATAATCGAGAAAGCTTCAAGTTTAACTAACAAAATGCAGTCAAAGTACTTCGTAATCAACAAACTTAGATCTATAATCGAATGAATTTCATATTTAGCTAACGAAATGTAATCCGAATACAGCATAATCAACAAAATAAATAAAATCAGATCTATACTAAAAACAATTTCAAAAACAACAAACGAACTGCAATAGGAATACCTTGAGATACGGAGGATGAGCAGCAGGATTCTTAGGTTTTCTCAGTGAAGAAGCTTTCTTCGTCTTCTTAGATTTCGTCTCCTTCACCTCAGTTTCAACAGGAGGATTCTCCGTCGTGGTGACGTCAGCGGTCTCCGTCACAGAGGTCTTGCTGTGGAGAAGAAGAGTTGAGAAGGCAGAGGGTCTGACATCGTGAAGGGAAGTGGAGGATAACGAATAGGCTCTTAGGGTTTTGTTCTGAGTGTTTTTTTTTTGTGAGAGAGATGAGAGCGTTTTGTTACGAGATAGAGAGAGAAGAGGGAGGGTTTATGTGGAGGCGTGATGCAGAGTGGGGAGGGAATTGAGATTTTGGTGACACAAAATCATGACACTCAAGTGTGTCTACCGTCATCTTTTTTAATTTATGACGGAAAATTATTGACACGCATAAAAAAACGTCAAGAAATTGTTATTTTTTTTCAAAGATGACATTTTTTTTATGACATGCACTTTTGCATGTCATAAAATATGGTATGTCATAAAAAAAGTGTCAAGGAAGACCCTTTTTCTAGTAGTGAATGTAGTCAATGATAGAGGATTTCATGACAAATGAGGTTTTTTAATGTTATGAATCGCCTTTTAGTTAATGTTGTTACTGATAACATAAAATGATATTTCATTACTAATTACTAATAAGTGTATTGTAAGACATGAAAAATAAATAAAGTCAAAGAATTGACCTCCATCAAAGTAACAAAAATGTAAAAGGTTTTTATGTTTATCGGTCAACAATATTAAAATGAAAGTCATTATGTTAGTAATATCATTGAAAATTATTTAGAATATATTATGTATTTTAGGAAATTGTTAAATAGATTTTAAATTATAAATACTATTAAAAAATAGATTTAAATAATATTTATTAAATACATTTGGTTTACCAAAATAATTGCATGAATATTTCTTTTTTCATTAATTGAGTTTTTTATATAATTTTCGAAATAATTTGAATGTTATTAATGATCGAGGGTTTCATGACAAATAATGATTTTTTATATTGATGTTACGTTTATTCTTTCTGTTAATAATTGTAATACTTATTACTATTAATAGTAATAAATGGATGACAAAAGTTAACTTAACAATTTAAATTATTTACTAATTTATTAATATAATTTAAAATTATTTTGAATATAGTATATATTTTAGTAAACTGTTAATTAGTGACAAATATTTTATTAATATGCAATTGAATGATTGATTTATTTTATTAATAGTAATAAATATGTAATTTAAATCTAATTAATAATAATAAGAAACTAATTTATTACTATTAATAACAACGTAATATTATTAATATAACTGAAAATTATTTTATTAATATACAATTGAATAATTGATTTATTTTATTAATAGTAATAAAGACTTTATTTAAATTTATTTAACAGTAATAAAGACGTAATTTATTGATAAAGACGTAGTATTATTAATATGATTGAAAATTAATATACAATTGAATGATTCATTTATTTTATTAATAGTAATAAAGACGTAATTTTAATCTAATTAACAGTAATAAAGACATAATTTATTAATAGTAATAAATATGATTGAAATGTATTTTATTAATATACAAATGAATGATTGATTTATTTTATTAATGGTAACAAAAACGTCATTTAAATCTATTTAACAGTAATAAAGACGTAATTTATTTTATTAATTAATGACAAAATTTATTTTATCAATATACAATTGAATGAATGATTGATTGAATTTATTAATAGTAATAAAGACGTATTATAAATCTATTTAACAGTAATAATGATGTGAATTAATTTAATAATAGTAATAAAGACGTAATATATTATTAATATGATTGAAAATTATTTTGATATAGTATATATTTTAGGAAATTGTTAATTACTGACAAAATTTATTTTATTAATAGACAATTGAATGATTGAGGAATTAATCATTTATTTACAAATGAATTTCAAGTAATTCTAATTAATAAATTATATATTTTTTTTAACATTAACTTTCATTAAAAACACGACCAACTCTCAAAGCGAGAGCCGCCACCAACTAATCACACATATACAAGGGATACGATTTCCAATCCTTCCATTCAATACATTTATATTTAGATCTATATTTCAACCATAAAAAAGACCTAGATTTAACCTCCGCTACTACCTCAACAATCTTCTTCGCCACACTTTGAAATACTTTAGCGTTCCTTGCATTCCAGATAACCCAAGTAGTTACCATAATTATACCTCTAACAATCTTTTTCCTCCATTTTCCGGAATGAACGTTCTTGTAAAGCTTCAATAAATCCTCAAAGTCGTAGGCAAAGAAAGGAGTTAACTTACACCACTGACAAATGATATCCCAAACTCCAAGCGCAAACTCATATCTCACCATCAAGTGTCTTGCATCTTCATCCACCACGTTGCATAGCGGACATGTTACTTCCGAAATGTTTACTCTCCTATTCCGTAGAGCTAACCGAGTCGGTATTCTTTCTCGTTCCGCCCTCCACATAAGCAAATTAACTTTGATCGGAACCCAACCTTCCCACCTCATATGAAACTGGGAACTGCCGTCCACCTCTTGCGCTATAAGATTCTTAAAATCTGCAACCGAGAACCCTTCACCATTACTTTGTATCCAACTCCACTTATCAGCTGCGTTGTTCAAGTTATACCCCGCCAGCAATCTGTCCATATCTTGACCTTCTGATAACTCCTCCACTGTCCTAGGCTGCCTCGTCCAGCAACCATTGAAAACCACTCCATCTTGACGTTGTATAAGCCGGTCAGCAACGTTGTATAAATTATAATTTTGATATACATTCATCTCTGCCAATAAAGTCCAATCAGAATTTAAAAATTCTATTAATATCAATAAATAACATTAAAACTCTTAATAAATACATTAAAACTGCTACAATCTCAATAAAACTCATTAATTGCAATAAAGTCCAATCAGAATTTAAAAATTCTTATTAATGTCAACAAATAATAGGTATAGGTTCCTGTACAAAGTACATTTTTCGTACAAAGTGTGAGAAGTCTATATAGTCGTTGTGTTTTAAAGTTTGGCTATAATGTTTTTTATTCCTTTTGCATTGATTTATATAGAAAAGCACCAAACGTTACAATTTAAAACACAATCAAATGTATTTTAGACATTAAATTTAAACCACACTGATTACTTTCTTCGTAGGGTGTTTTAGATTGCATGTCAAGAATACATTAAGTAGTGTTTTAAATTGTTACTTTTTGCGTTTTTCTATATAATATCATGCCAAATGAACATAAAACATCATGCCTAAAATTTAAAACACAATGCCTATAAAACTATTAATAAATATTATTAAACCTACTACAATCTCAATAATGAATAATTCAAATCAATGACATTAAAAACATCCGCGTTTCAAATTGCCTTACACATCTTTAGTAATCATTATTAATAGTGATTGAAGTAATATAATTCTTTAACAAAAAGTAACATTTTGAAAATTTATATTATCATTTAATTTCGTTGTTAAAATAGGTTCAAAATTGTCATTTGTAAAAAAAGAAAATAGGTTCAAAATTGTCGTTTGATTAAGTATCAATTGTCGTTTCATGACAATTGATTAAATGAAAGTCGTAATATCAAAATGAAAGTCGGTCAACAACATTAAAAGTAAATTTGTAATATTAGTATTAGTAATATCGATAAATAAGATTAAAAATATTAATAAATAACAACAAAATCATAATCAATCATCTAAATCAATTACATTAAAAACATCCGCGTTTCAAATTGCCTTACCAATTATCTATAAATTATTATTGACATCTTAAAATTAGCACACTTAAAAATTATGACACTTATTGAAATGATTTTGATGATTATCGTTTAATGACAATTGATTAAAGGAAAGTCATAGTATAAAAATTAAATTCGGTCAACAATATTAAACCGAAATTCGTAAAAATAGTAATATCAATAAATAACATTAAAAATATTAATAAATAATATCAAAATCATAATCAATCATTCAAATCAATGACATTAAAATCATCATCCTCTCAAATTGACTTAACCATTATCTACAAATTATTATTGTCATATTAAAATTATTAGAAAACTAAAAATTAGCATACGAATTTGAAACCATGATGACTTTAATCGTGTAATTGACAATGAATTAAAAGGAAAATCGTAATATCAAAATGAAAGTCGGTCAACAACATTAAAACTAAAATCGTAATATTAGTATTAGTAATATCGATAACTAAGATTAAAAATATTAATAAATAACAACAAAATCATAATCAATCATTCAAATCAATGACATTAAATAAAGGATTTTTTACATATTTACCCAATATTAAAAATATTAATAAATAACAACAAAATAATAATAAATCATTCAAATCAATGACATTAAATATTAGTATTAGTAATATCGATAAATAAGATTAAAAATATTAGTAACTAAAAAATCAGTAACTAAAAAAACCTAATATTTCAAAAGAATAATGCAAACCGAATAAATCGGAATGATCACTGAAACACAAATGTTTTTAATGTCGTTGATTTGATGTTTTTCAGATGTAAATAATAATTTGTAGATAATTGGTAAGGCAATTTGAAACGTAGATGTTTTTAAAGTCATTGATTTCAATGAATGATTATGATTTGTTATTTATTTATTAATATTTTTAAACTTAATTATTGATTATTAATATTACTAATACTAATATTACGAATTTAGTTTTAATGTTGTTGACCGAGTTTCATTTTGATATTATGACTTTCGTAAAAAAATTGTCATTTTGATATTGCAATTAATAACTTTTATTGATATTGTACCATTTTTAATGCTAATTTTAAGTGTGCTAATTTTAAGATGTCAATAATAATTTGTAGATGATTGGTAAGTCAATTTGAAACGCGGATGTTTTTATTGTCATTGATTTGAATAACTGATTATGGTTTTGCAGTAATTTATTAATATTTTTTAAATTTTCCTAAAATCAGTTTTCAATTACACGATTAAAGGAATCATGGCGTGATTTTCGTATGAATAAATTTTTGTTTGAATAAATTTTTAATCTCAGTTATTATGGTAAATTATTAAGATTTTTAATCTTATTTAATACGATTTTGATGTTACTTATTAAGATTTTTAATCTAATTTATCGATTATTGATATTACTATTTTTAGATATATATTTCGGTTTAATATATGATTTTTAATGTCATTGATTTGAATGATTGATAATGATTTTGTAGTTATTTATTAAATTTTTTCTACTTAATTATCGATTATTGATATTACTAATACCAATATTAAATTCGATTAATCAAAACTAATATTAAATCCGATTACTAATAGTAACATAAAATGATTAAATCTAATTGAATATTAAATCCGATTAAATATATATCTAAAAAATCAGTAACTAAAAAAATCGGTATTTCAAAAGAACAATCAAAACCGAATAAATCGGAATGAACATTCTATGTTTTAATCATATTTTCAATCTTATTTATTGATATTACTATTTTTACGAACACACGTTTAATATTGTTGACCAAATTTAATTTTTGTATTATGACTTTGATTTGAATGATTGATTATGATTTTGTAGTTATTTATTTATATTTTTAAAACTCTCCTAAAATCAGTTGTCAATTACACGATTAAAAGAATTATGGCATGATTTTCGTATGAATAAATTTGTTGTTTGAATCGATTTTTAATCTTATTTATTATGGTAAGTTATTAAGATTTTTAATATTATTTAATATGATTTTGATTATTAAATACATCTTCGATAAGCGTTTCTTGAAGATAGAAGCCTGAACAGGAGCTTTCTTCTTCTCACGCTCTTCCTCTGATGGGAACCATTGGGGATATCGCTTCCTGATCCGATCATGTCTAGCTTGTACTTCATCAAGGACAGGAGTCGGATTAACCTTTAGCTTCTCCTCAGCATCATGTAACATCTCCTCAGAGACGTTAGGTATCCTAGTGCTAAAATCAACAACAACATACTCAGGAGTAGGCACTCTAGTCCCATCTTCCATCTTATCCTCATTATTATCCGGATTTGTCTTTGGAGGAGGGCTGTCGCTTGCTCCGGAAGATTCTCCGGGTGCCAAGCCAAAGATCCTTGTCAAATCGTCAGAAGTAACCTCAGGAGGTATTTCACATTCTTTTAAAACACTTTCCGGAGACTTGGGTAGTTCGATAAGATCACCATCATCATAGTATGCAAAGTAACTGTTCAATGTTTCGACTACCTTTATAGGAACTACAGCCTGCTTCAATGATTCCCGCATCTGTTGAATCCTATCCTTGACAGACCCCCCCCTGAGCAGAAGAACCTGCTTCGGGATCGTTGTCTCGTTTATCATGATCTTTCTTTTGTCACCTTTCTCCAGTACCGGATGATGATCCGCAGCCACCTACGGCTCCAGGATCACCACCACCATTACCACTATCTTTATCACCAACATCATCATCATCATTGTCATCATCATCTTCTTCATCATCATCGGAACCAGCCCCAAAACCTGTAGCACCCTTGAGTCTTGGAAGGTCTACAGTTATCTTGTTCACCTTAGCCCTCAGCTTCTTGTTTTGTGCCTTGTATTTTGTGATCCGTTTTTCATTGTTGACATTTGCGAGCTGAAGCTGGTTGTACTGTGATCCAAGCTGGCTGTACTGAGATTCAACATTGGTAAGCCTAGCCACTGTGTCTTGGTTAGACTCCACAAGCTGCTGATTGGACAATTGAAGCATTCTGTTGGATGCTTGCAGCTCTTTGTTTGCCCGAATGGTTTCACTAATCAGTTCTAACATAACCCTTTCATTTTCTTCAATTGTTACGACTTTACCCCTTCACTCAGCATTTTCACGCCCTTGTGCAGCTACTATAGTAGTTAACTCACTTACTTGGCATTGAAGTTGTTCATTTGGTGCTGGTGCTGAGGAAGAGGATGGCTGATGTAGATGCACTTTCTGTGGACGTCACTGTCGAATAAGACTAGGGTTGAGTCTTAGTATAGTGTTACATGAGATTGTGGTGATCCATAAGGGCATTTTATGGATCTGACGCATTTGTAATTATAGGACAATACACTGAGCCAAGTTCGACCAATATACACTGGGCGAATGTGGAAGTTTTCCACATTCGACCATCACAAATGGGCGAATGTGGAAATACTCCACATTCGACCATCATAAAGGGGCGAACGTGGAACTGGTGTATTGGACTATAAATAGCAATCTCATGTGTTATTGTTCATTTGGTGATTTGAGTTTGTACTTTGAATGCTCTCAAGGGGGAGGTCATGCCCGACCTCCCCCGGCCTCGAGATAGATGTTTATCCTACTGATGACAGTGTCTGTAACCGTTTCTGTAGTAATACGAATCTGTGATGACGTTGTTATCGTGTATTTCTATCTCGTCTCGAATCTCCCGTCTGAAACCGAGTTGTTTTCGCTTAATCGATCCATGAATTCGGTCCGTAACCGGATTCTCAACTGGTATCAGAGCCATGGTACCGATTTGAACGATCTAACAGTCGTTTGAATCAATCACAGCTCGTTTTTCCTGTTTTCAGACGTTAAAATCAGATTATAATTGAAAGGTTGAAACCCTAGAAACCCTAGATTCTTAATTGAACCCGAAATCATGTGATTTCTCCATGTTTTTGTGAATTCGAGGGTTAGGTTTTCATTTCCGCACCTTTCTGAACAAGTTTCATCATCAAATTCAAAGGATTAGAGTGATTGTGGACTGATTTGAAGAAAATATTGATCAAGAACACGTTCAGTCTGCACATTCGCCCCTTTTAGAAAGTCGGGTGGGCGAATGTGGAATGTTACTGGGCGAAGGTAGTATTTTTTGGTCGAACGTGGAGAGATTTTGGGCGAACCTGGAATTTTGTGATAATATTTTCCACATTCGGGTGACTATGTTCACATTCGGTTGATCGCGCGGGCGAAGGTGAAAGTCGAGTGGGCGAAAGTAGCTATTTTTGGGCGAATGTGGAAAGGGTCAAGTGTTATTTTACATTCTGGTTACTATTCTACCTTCGGGTCAACAAAAGTGGGCGAATGTAGAAGTACCAGGGGCGAATGTAGAATTTAAGGCCTAAAAAATTTCGAAAGGCAATTTTTGAAGATTTCGGGAGAAAATTTTGATGGTAGACATGGATATTGTTGAAGAAATGATGATGATGAAACAGTTTTATTGTGGGGTAGTCATGAGAATCAACAATATGATAATCAGATTCAAATGACTATTATGGGCCAGAAAATAGACAGATTTTATTCCGCATGATGAGAACAGTCAACCCAGTTCCTGTATGTTTGAAGGAACTTGTTCTGAAGAATTGTTATGAAGAAGGAAATCAAGTTTGAGATTTCAATGTTCTGAAAGTAATGAGGTATCCTAGTAGGAGTCATGTGGCACGTAGGTTCAACGAAAGTTTCAAGATCACAGTCCTGAAGGTTTCAAGAGCTATTGGTAGATATTGTTGGCCCCGTCGAAAACTTCAGTTTCTGAAGCATTTCAAGTCCTTCAATTAGTACTGGTAGTTCCTGATGAAAGCTTCTGATTGCTTGTTCCACACGTCTACGGCTTGTATTCTGTCGAACAGATGAAGTTACTCAAGAACATGATTGATTTATCATACGGGATCTCAGAGAAACTTGGTGAAGCATCAGTCAAGGGGGAGATTGTTGATGTAACAATGTGTCTGATACTTCAACAATTATTGACTGAAGATGCTAGGAATTTTCAAAGAGGAGAATGTGTTGATGTGCAAGAGATTTGTGGATTCGCCAGCAACGTCCAAGGGGGAGATTGTAGATGCACTTTCTGTGGACGTCACTGTCGAATAAGACTAGGGTTGAGTCTTAGTATAGTGTTACATGAGATTGTGGTGATCCATAAGGGCATTTTATGGATCTGACGCATTTGTAATTATAGGACAATACACTGAGCCAAGTTCGACCAATATACACTGGGCGAATGTGGAAGTTTTCCACATTCGACCATCACAAATGGGCGAATGTGGAAATACTCCACATTCGACCATCATAAAGGGGCGAACGTGGAACTGGTGTATTGGACTATAAATAGCAATCTCATGTGTTATTGTTCATTTGGTGATTTGAGTTTGTACTTTGAATGCTCTCAAGGGGGAGGTCATGCCCGACCTCCCCCGGCCTCGAGATAGATGTTTATCCTACTGATGACAGTGTCTGTAACCGTTTCTGTAGTAATACGAATCTGTGATGACGTTGTTATCGTGTATTTCTGTCTCGTCTCGAATCTCCCGTCTGAAACCGAGTTGTTTTCGCTTAATCGATCCATGAATTCGGTCCGTAACCGGATTCTCAACTGGTATCAGAGCCATGGTACCGATTTGAACGATCTAACAGTCGTTTGAATCAATCACAGCTCGTTTTTCCTGTTTTCAGACGTTAAAATCAGATTATAATTGAAAGGTTGAAACCCTAGAAACCCTAGATTCTTAATTGAACCCGAAATCATGTGATTTCTCCATGTTTTTGTGAATTCGAGGGTTAGGTTTTCATTTCCGCACCTTTCTGAACAAGTTTCATCATCAAATTCAAAGGATTAGAGTGATTGTGGACTGATTTGAAGAAAATATTGATCAAGAACACGTTCAGTCTGCACATTCGCCCCTTTTAGAAAGTCGGGTGGGCGAATGTGGAATGTTACTGGGCGAAGGTAGTATTTTTTGGTCGAACGTGGAGAGATTTTGGGCGAACCTGGAATTTTGTGATAATATTTTCCACATTCGGGTGACTATGTTCACATTCGGTTGATCGCGCGGGCGAAGGTGAAAGTCGAGTGGGCGAAAGTAGCTGTTTTTGGGCGAATGTGGAAAGGGTCAAGTGTTATTTTACATTCTGGTTACTATTCTACCTTCGGGTCAACAAAAGTGGGCGAATGTAGAAGTACCAGGGGCGAATGTAGAATTTAAGGCCTAAAAAATTTCGAAAGGCAATTTTTGAAGATTTCGGGAGAAAATTTTGATGGTAGACATGGATATTGTTGAAGAAATGATGATGATGAAACAGTTTTATTGTGGGGTAGTCATGAGAATCAACAATATGATAATCAAATTCAAATGACTATTATGGGCCAGAAAATAGACAGATTTTATTCCGCATGATGAGAACAGTCAACCCAGTTCCTGTATGTTTGAAGGAACTTGTTCTGAAGAATTGTTATGAAGAAGGAAATCAAGTTTGAGATTTCAATGTTCTGAAAGTAATGAGGTATCCTAGTAGGAGTCATGTGGCACGTAGGTTCAACGAAAGTTTCAAGATCACAGTCCTGAAGGTTTCAAGAGCTATTGGTAGATATTGTTGGCCCCGTCGAAAACTTCAGTTTCTGAAGCATTTCAAGTCCTTCAATTAGTACTGGTAGTTCCTGATGAAAGCTTCTGATTGCTTGTTCCACACGTCTACGGCTTGTATTCTGTCGAACAGATGAAGTTACTCAAGAACATGATTGATTTATCATACGGGATCTCAGAGAAACTTGGTGAAGCATCAGTCAAGGGGGAGATTGTTGATGTAACAATGTGTCTGATACTTCAACAATTATTGACTGAAGATGCTAGGAATTTTCAAAGAGGAGAATGTGTTGATGTGCAAGAGATTTGTGGATTCGCCAGCAACGTCCAAGGGGGAGATTGTAGATGCACTTTCTGTGGACGTCACTGTCGAATAAGACTAGGGTTGAGTCTTAGTATAGTGTTACATGAGATTGTGGTGATCCATAAGGGCATTTTATGGATCTGACGCATTTGTAATTATAGGACAATACACTGAGCCAAGTTCGACCAATATACACTGGGCGAATGTGGAAGTTTTCCACATTCGACCATCACAAATGGGCGAATGTGGAAATACTCCACATTCGACCATCATAAAGGGGCGAACGTGGAACTGGTGTATTGGACTATAAATAGCAATCTCATGTGTTATTGTTCATTTGGTGATTTGAGTTTGTACTTTGAATGCTCTCAAGGGGGAGGTCATGCCCGACCTCCCCCGGCCTCGAGATAGATGTTTATCCTACTGATGACAGTGTCTGTAACCGTTTCTGTAGTAATACGAATCTGTGATGACGTTGTTATCGTGTATTTCTGTCTCGTCTCGAATCTCCCGTCTGAAACCGAGTTGTTTTCGCTTAATCGATCCATGAATTCGGTCCGTAACCGGATTCTCAGCTGACCAGCTGTGGCAGAAACTGATGGACGTACTTCCTGTCGTAGCTTCTTGATGACGTCACCGATTGGATTCGAAACTACTTGGGAGCTTGTTGCTGCCACAGTAACTGAGGCTTGCTCAGTGAAGATTATTGAGGCAGGCATTGACATAGTAACACTTGCAAGCATTGCTGCACCTGCTGCTGTTGATACTGAAGTTGTTGCTTTTGTTGTGGTTGTTGTTGTTGTAGCTGTTGTTGTTGTTGTTATTGGTTCATAGCAATTTTGTTACGGTTGTCATAAACAAGCTACTTTCCCTTTTGTTTTTCAGAAAGTTTAGGGGAAACTGGTTGTTTAGTCTTGCTAGAACTTGGAGCATCATCCACTTTGATCCTCTCTCGTTTAAATTCAGGGCACGCAGTAACTAAATGCCCACGTTCCCCGCATCTATGACAGGATCTATACTCCTCAAATCGTGGAGATTCAGATTTGTTCTCCTTTTTGCTCTTTCTATTAGATTTACTGGAAAATGAATTTTTATGCTTTAGATCCTCAAGGCATTTTCTTTGCACATTGACATGAGGATCGTCATTTATCTCATTTCAAGTTGATCTAATAAATTCTGTGACATGCTTCTTCGGATTTTTCTTTTGAGCATGACTCTGAGGATCATCAGTGTTTTTCTTTTGATTGTTCTTTTTGTATTTATTGGACTGATTACCCTGGTCCCTTTTACCCTTACCCTTTTTCTTGTTCCATGTTTCCTTTTCAATGGTAATGATAGATTCTTGCCAGATTTTAGCAACTAGACCAGTGGCGATACATCTGAGAGGGACTTCCTCGTCAGCATATACCTTTTCAGACCCCTTTAGTTTATAAAACACTTTGATCCTTCTGCCATCCTCGGTTTGCACTTTCGGATCAAGTTCACTCAAGGTTTCAGTAGTGATAATGTGGTTTTGAAGAGGAATATTGTGATCCTTGACCGGTGCATAGCTTGGAGGTTCAGCTCATCATCCGACGTGGCTGTCTCATAAACACTAATATCATCAGCTATCTCACCAGTTTTGATAGCTTCAGCAGGTGGAGCAGCCTTAGTAACTTCAGTAGGTTTAGCTGCTTCTGTTGCTTTGGCCGCTTCAGCAGCTTTTGCTGCTGCTGCTGCCAAGTCCACGAACTCCTCCTTCGGCAAGACATCAAAATGGTGATTTTCGAATTTCACCGGAGGTGGACACTGTGCATATATAGGACTGGTGGGATCGCTATCCTTCTCTGAGTGTCCAATGATATGATCAAGAACATACTTGCAGTTCAGGTGACTTTCAAGTTTCTTCTTGATCTTTTCATAATCACAATTTACAATGGCCAATTGTTTCTTTGTGTCTTCTAACTCATTTATGTAATTATTTATGGCGATTTGTTTATTTGCTAGAGTCTTAGACAATTCAGAAACATCCTTTTTGTAGTTTTTAACCGTACTTAGAAAACTTTTCTCTTTTTGCCTTAGAGAATCAATTGACATTTGTAATGGACCCACATCAGCTTTCAGATTCAGATTATCCTCAGTTAGTTCTTTGATTCTGAATATGAGCTGATCACACTCAGGATTATTTTTCTTCAGAGTCTCAATGGTGATTTTGAGCGCCTTTTCATTAGCTCTCAAAACATCATTGCTCTGTTGACATTGACTTAAATCAGCTTTGAAGTTCAGAATTTCGTCTGTTAAGACATCAATTCTGGACTTCAGCTTGCCACATTCTACACACTTAAGTTTAGAATTGGAAGAAGAACTTACCTTGTTAGAAGATTCTGTTATAGCCATCAAGGCATAATGTGCTGCAGTCTTCTTAGCTCCAAAGAATTCGCCAAGGTTGTTCTTTGCGCAGTCAGCATCAACAAGAAATGATCTTTTGCTGATCAAAGCATCTGCTTCAGCTAACAATTCTTCCAAATCTACCCCCATCATAATCATACTCAGAGTCACAGTCAGGTGCTTCAGCTTCAAGAATAACAACTTCAGACTGACTCGAGCATTCTTCAACTTCAACTAGTGCATCAGAAGTCTGTTGGGCATAGCATGCTGCACCACCGTGCGGAGCTTCTTCTCCAGTAATTAGATGATTCCAGTTGGAACCTTCATCAGCTTGGATTACCAGGGTTTGTCCTTGATTTGCTGGAGGTCTCTGGTTCTGGTTGTTCACTGGGACAAAAGCTCGTTCAGTATTTGGGTTAGGTTGTGTCTGAGCTTGTTGTCTCTAATTATGATTGCCTCTATAGTTGTTGAAAGGATTCTGATTCCCTTGTTGCTTAGGTCGGTCACACTCTCTTGCAAAATGCCCCTTGGTGCCACAGTTGTAGCACATGACCTTTGTCTTGTCGAACCCAAGCTTTGTGTTGTTGTTGATCAGAACATCTCTCCTCCCGGTCCTATCCATATACTCCTTTGCCATTCTAACAACACTCGCGAAGTGCCATTGGATGTCTATCAGATCCATATCGTCTTTATTAATCTGTGCATAATCATCTTGTGTGAGATGAGGATTCCCAATCTGTCCTGCAACTAGCCCACTATAGAAATTGACCAAGGTTGCCAGTAGAGCCATGTGTTCTTGTGCTAACTCTACAGTCACCTTCTCAAATCCCGCTGTGTTCAGCTGCTCGGCGACTGGATTGGTCCGATAAGCACCATGATTTGAAGTAGAGGCACCTCCATAACCACCATATCCTGTAGATGGGGCACCACCAAACCCTGATGAACAAGGTCCACCAAAGTTTGAGGACGCTTGAGCTGGTGCTGCAAGATGAGAAAAAGGATTAACACCAAACTGGTTAGTATTATAAGTCAAAGGATACTGGTTTCCTTGTCCAAAAGGATAGACTGGTGGAGGAACATCAGCTGGGGGACCATAGTTGTTAAAAGTATAAACTGGATCAGGATTGACAACAAACGCGGTCTGTGGTTTGGATCCTCCCACGCTGGTGTCCTGCGGTGTATTCCCGTAGTAGATGCTGGGGATCTGAGGAATAAGCGTCTTGTTCACCGTCCTGATTTCATCTATTTCCTTGTTCTCCAGCTCTGCCACGAATTCATTTATGGAGAGTGTTTGATAGACGTTGTTCGCCTTCTGAATGTTCAGCCACTGATGCCAGTGTGAAGGGAGTGCATCTGCAAATCTTTCAACAAGCTCTGCTGATGTGTATACCACCCCGTACTGATACATCTCGGACATTAAGTGGTAGTATCTTGCAGTTAGATCTTGTAGCGATTCGTTCCCGATGGCTGTCAAGGTTTTCGAACTCTTTCTTGAGTTGATCCATCGTGATCTTTCGCGTCTTCACGTTTCCCTCGTTCCTTTCAGCAAGCGCTAACCAAAGCATCTGCGAAGTAGTACATTGTGCGAACCGATGAAGTATGTCTTTGGGAAGTGCCTGCATCAACGCTGCCATCGCCTTCTTCTCATAGTTGTACTTCCTTCTCTGATCCTCATACATGTCTTCCAACGAAACTGGGATGTTAGAATTTTCAACCATCGGCCTGCTATACCCGTTCTCAATAGCTGCCCATACCAGTCCATCGATACCCTCAACGTGAGTTTGGAATCTGCCTTTCCAGCTGTGGTAGTCGGCCATAAACTGAAGTTTCGGTGCCCTATTCAAACTACCGGTCTCTAAATCGCTTAAGAGTACCGAAGACAGATGATGTGTCTGTTGAGACGCAACAACTGCGAGTGCCCATGGATTCGTATTCATAGCTTGCTGTTGCTGGGCCTGTTGTTGAGCCGCAAGCGCCCACGGATTGGTTCCGACAACATTAGCTTGCATTTGTTGTTGTTGCATCTGTTGCGCGTTACGCTTGGCTGAAAATTTCCAAGGGTTCGTGGGTGCATTTACTTGATTGTTCATTGGTTGGTTATATTGATGTCTCGGTTGATTTAAGTGTCCCCACGGGTTTGCCATATGTTTAGGTTCGTTAAAAGTCCGATACTTAGTTAAATTTTTAGTTACAACAACTTACAGGCGATTACAAGTTGTAATTGCTAGTCTATAGGCGATTGGTGTCCTAATCGTGTGTTTTTACACGTGATTGGTGTAATTGCTAGTGAACAGTTGAGCGATTATGAGTTTAGAGGTGATTAGGGTTCAACACGTGATTAGAAGCTATGCCACATGAAGTTTCAGGCGATTAGCTTCTAATCGCTAGTAGTAACACGCGAGTAGAACGTAATTGCTAGATATTATCATGCAAGTAGGCTAAATGCTAGTGAAAAGGGGCGATTAGGCTAATCACATAAACTGTTCATGTGATTAGGGATCTGTAATCGCTTGATCTGATCTGCAAGCTCACTTTTTCTCAAAAACTACCATTTTTGCTTCAAAATCTTATCCAAAACGATGTGTTTAATCCCCAAATGATTAGAAAAGTATCCAAAACACTTTTAGAACAAAACCTAATAAAAAACACACGTTTTCATCCGTAAAAACACACTTAGATTTTGAAAATATGGGTTTTTTTATGAAAAACTCAAAGTTTCAAAGTTCAAACAGGTTTGGATAAAAACACAACTTTGACACAAAAACCCACCTGTTTTCACTCGTTTTTGTTATCAAAACACTCGTGATAAGAGCCTCGGCTCTGATACCACTTATAGGATCGACTAACGGGTCACCCGACAATCACGAGTTTGATATTCAAAGTGCGGAATCCTCACAATATGCTTTAATAACGGAAACAACTAAGAAACAATGATATATGAGTAATGAACACACACAAATGGGTCAAAAGCTTTAAGATTTATCACTAAAATAGAGCACGAGTGTTTACAATGATCAAATCAGACTTTCAGACCTGGGGAAGGGTGTTTGGAGAATGTGTGATGTGACAACTAATGATTAGGGTAATGATTGGGCCTATTTATACCTCCCGTACTCGTATAGACAGGAACAGGCGAGTGCAGATGCTATCCACCATGTAGTATAGGCGATTAGGGCCTAATCGCCTATACCAACATGCATTTACAATCCTACTCGCATGCTAAAGCATGTGATTACATCCTAATCGCTTGCTGAGACATCCCTAATCGCCTGTATGCACCAATCACTCCCAAAACGCTTATAAACACCTCCAAACACCCTGAAACGCGTCCAAACATCTAATATACTAGCCTAGGGACATCATGCACTAACAAATATCGTCTCGCAACATGTCTTGAGAACTCTATGCACTTATAAGTACAAGTTCCTCCTTTGATCGTGAAATTCTAAACTTGAACAGTCACAAATCTGCTCAAAACAACACCAAGTTGTTACATAATCTACAATTATGTAGTGAAGCTTGAACAATTAATCGTGTTCACAACAACACCAAGTTGTTTTCCACCATATAGTGTCATTGAGAACACTACTTTGGTTCAACATATGCTATATCTAGCAAAAGTAACGAACCGTTTGAATTATCAAAACTATGCAAAACTTTGTTTTAAAAATCATTCTAAAACATTCCTTTAGTTCTGCAATATCAATACGGGCTTATGAAATCATATATCGAAACCCAAAATAGCAAACTATTTTATATGGTTTCAGTTTAATACACATCTACTATAACGGTTTGTAACAAACATGTTAAAAAAGCCATGTTATAATGTGCACGTTATAAAATTAGACGTTTACATAAAACGTTTTCAAATGATATAATCCATAAAATAATCCATTTCTAACGAACATACTAGAAAAATAAAATGTTTACATAAAACATTTTCCTAGTCATTGTGGTTTACAAAATAAACCTGTTCTAACAAACATGTCATAACTTAAATGATTCTAATGTGCACGTTATAGACATCTTTTTTTCATGTAACATTTCCAAATAAATCGTATCTAAACTCGTATCAATGATAAAAGTTTTCTAACACACATGTTAAAAAACTACAACGAGTTCAAATGCGCACGTTTAGAAGTATTAAAACTTCAATATGAAATATTTTAAATACACATGGTTCATAATATTAAACCACTTCTAACACACATGTTAGAAAGAAAGAAAAAAAAACTATTACCATCCTTTTTATTAAAATCAGTGGTTTTTATGAACCGTTTCTAACACACATGTTAGAAGACAAATGATTACAAAAATCATTTTTGAAGTTGAAGGTTCTATAAACCATTTCAAACATACTAGATAACAATAAACGGTTACAAAAATCGTTATGAAGCTTATCAATAAATCAGTTTTAACACGCTCGTTAGTATTAAATGATTACATAATTGTTATAAAACTTAACAATTTATATAAAATAAACAAATTCTAACATGCTCGTTAGAAATAAATGATTACAAAAATCATTATATTCTTATCAATTTATATAAAAAGACATTTTTCCAACACGCTAGTTAGAAATTATCGATTACAAAAATCGTTATAACACTTAGCGGGTTGTATAAAATAAACCGGTTCTAACACGCTCATTAGAAATAAATGATTACAAAAATCATTATAAGGCTGATTAGTTTATCAAATTAAACTATTTTCAACACCCATTATAAGAAACGTGACGTTTAGACAAACGTTTTAAACCAATATATTTTATCTAATATAATCATTTCTAACGCCAATGTTAGGAAATGAAACGTTTACAAAAAACGTATTGTTTATAAAGTAAACAAAGTCCTACGCGAACGTTATGGACTTCAACGTTTACAAAAACGTATGGTTTACACCAATAAACCCGGTTTAACACACATGTTAGAAAAATAGCAATTAAAAATCGTTATAAAACCAAACAGTTGAATCAAAATACCATTTGTTTTGTATCACGGTGTAGGATTAATATCATACCACAATCACTATAAATCCAAACCCAACAAGTTGCACTACATACATATTTCCCAAAAAAAATATTTACAACATTATACAAAAATCTTTAAAATATTTTTTTTTATTTCAAACCATTTCGTGAACCCAAAATCCTTATGAATGAGGTTTAAAGATTGTAGGACATGGGTCATGATTTTATTAAAATTATTAATAAAAATAATAAAGACACGATCTTTATATATTTGAGAAATTGTAGTACCCGTACAGGTACAAATCCAAACAAAAATAATATAAAATACATCATAAAATGATTCAAACCGAAGTCCTCAACAAGAATTTGAATTACGTCTTCTTATACGAATCTTTGCATAGTGTTCAACGAAATCTTGAACCATGTCTTTTGTACGATCATTCTTGGCTGCAAGAATAAACAAACATAATGTTGACGGTTGAGGCTGAGGCTGAGGCACGTTCAACACGCTTCCTTTAAAACAGATTTCGCGCCTCTACTAAAGACAACACGTCTGTCGCCTAGGGTACAACAGCCGAAGCAGTCTGTATACCCGGAGAAGACTACACGCCCGAGGTTACGCCAGGAAAAATTGTAGTATTAGAACTTATGGAATTTTGTAGAAAGTACTCATCTCCATGTACCCAACACATAACACATGAGTAAAGTCTTTATTCTTCTCCAAGAACCCTTCATGTATTCAAGTATATTATTTTCTCTAGTATCAAATAAGGCACATATTCTACTAATTATACAAGAGTTGAGAATGAGTGAAGAGTCTTTCTCTTTAACTAGAGACTTAACACTCTAATAAAAGCTAATCAAGTGAAATAAAAACTCTACTCAAGAGTTTTTCTTCAATTCACATTATGAATACATTAATTAATAAATTTTGTTAATTAAATATCCATTCACAATATTAAAAATTCCAACATGATTTACCTACATTCCACCGTTAAACTTTTAAAAATAAGTGTAAAAGACAATCACGTATGTTCTCCCCATATGTGTTATCACATAGTTAGATATACGGACAGTGGCGGATCCAGGATTTTTTCCTAGTGGGTTCAGCGTTTTAGATGCTTCAATTTTATGGGACTGGATATTAAAAAATTTTGGGTCGGTTCGACGGTTCGGGTCTGTTTATTACGCGTAATTTGTCATTTTTTACAGTCTATTGTGTGCAGGGACGACTCAACATTCTCGGAGGCCTAAATCGAGCTCTAATTCATACTTTCCTTAAATACTAAAACTGCTTTTGTTAGTACATGATGTCCCTAGGCTAGTATATCAGTTGTTTGGACGTGTTTCGGGGTGTTTGGAGACGTTTGTACGCGTTTTGGAGTGTTCGGGAAGCTGCATGCGATTTGCAGAAGGTGACACGCGATTAGGGCCTAATCGCGTCACTGTTCACGCGACTGGGCATTGGTTATACGCGATTAGCACTGATCGCCCCATATGGTCATGCTGATCGCGTATATGCTGCTGTACGTACCCGGGAGGTATAAATAGGCCCAATCATTGCCCTAATCATTAGTTCTTGCCTCACACACTCTCCAAACACCCTCCCAAGGTCTGTAAGGTCTGATTTGATCTCTGTAAACACTCGTGCTCTGTTTTTAGTGATTAATCGATAATCTTTTGACCCGTGTGTGTGTTGTGATTACTCGTTTGTCTTAGTTTCATTATCGTATCTGTTGTTAAAGCATATTAGAGGGATTCCGCACCTCTAGTATAAACCCCGTGATTGTTGGATTAAGCTTTATTCGATCCTACAAGTGGTATCAGAGCCAAGGCTCTTATCACGGGTGTTTTAATAACAAAAACGAGCAAAAACAGGTTGTTTTTGGTGTAAAAGTTCAGATTTTTAAGCAAAAACCTGTTCTTATTTTTGAAACTTTGAATTTTTGTCAAAAACCCATCTTTTTCAACATCTTGGTGTGTGTTTACGGTCAAAAACAAGTGTTTTTGATTAGGGTTTGCTCTAAAACTGTTTTGGTAACTTGTCTAATCATTTGGGATCAAAATATAATGTTTTAGATAAGATTTTGAGGCAAAATAGGTGATTTTTGAGCAAAAGTGCGGCAACAGATCAGATCAGGCGATTACGCAGTCCTAATCGCACAAACATTTCAAACGATTAGGGTTTTCATGCGATCAGTCTCTAATCGCCAGTTAATATACACGATCAGTGTTGATCGCCTGTTCCTGTTCACGATTAGGCCTAATTGCTTGTAAGCGATTAGCCCTAATCGCCTAACCAAATCTCGTCTGTTCAAAACCCTAATCGCATATAAAGAACTAGCGATTAGGTCCAATCGCTTTACTATTCACACGATCTGCCCCCTAATCGCGTACAAAACTCCCAATTATAAGCCAAATCGCCTATAAAGGTCTGGAACATAAAATTTGACTAAGTATCGGACTATTATCATACCTTAACATATGGCGAACCCGTGGGGACATCTGAGTCAACCGAGACCTCAGTATAATCAACAAATGAACAATCAATCTAATGTACCCACGAACCCTTGGCAGTATTCAGCAGAACGTAACGCGCAACGGATGCAGCAATCGCAAATGCAAGCGAATGTTGCCGGAATCAATCCGTGGGCGCTAGCTGCTCAACAGCAAATGGTGAACACGAATCCATGGGCACTCGCGGCTGCTGCAAACTCTCAGACAAATCATCTGTCTTCAGTACTCATGAGCGACTTAGAGACGGGTAGTTCTAACAGGGCACCGAAGCTGCAGTACATGTCCGACTACCACGGTTGGAAGGGCAGATTTCAGACTTATGTCGAGGGCATCGATGGTCTTGTATGGTCAGCTATCGAGACAGGGTACAGTCGGCCTTTAGTTGAGAACTCCACTACTCCGATCTCTATTGAAGACATGAATGAAGATCAGAGAAAGAAATACAACTATGAGAAGAAGGCGATGGCAGCATTGAAGCAAGCTCTTCCAAAGGACATCCTTCATCAATTCGCTCAGTGCACAACATCACAGATGCTTTGGTTAGCATTGGCTGAGCGAAATGAGGGCAATATGAAGACAAGAAAGGTCAAAATGGATCAGCTCAAGAAGGAGTTCGAGAACTTCAATGCTATTGGGAACGAATCACTGAGGGATTTGACGGCGAGATACTACCATCTGATGTCAGAAATGTATCAGTACGGGGTCTTATATTCATCTGCGGACCTTGTAGAAAGATTTGCTGAGGCTCTACCTCCTCACTGGCATCAATGGTTGGATATTTTAAAGTCAAATAATGCATATCAGACTCTCTCCATCAACGAGTTTATTACCGAGCTGGAGAACAAGGAGATAGAGGAAATCAGGAGAGCAAATAAGGCGCTCATTCCACAGAATCCCAGCATCTATTATGGGAATCCTCTTCTGGAAACCAGTGTGGGTGGCACCAAACCACAAACTGCTTTTGTGGTTAATCCGGACCCAGTTTATGCTTTCGACAATTATGGTCCCCCAGCTGATGTTCCTCCTCCTACATATCCTTTTGGACCAAACCCGTATCCTTTGAATTATAATACTAACCAGTTTGGTGTTAACCCGTTCTCTCATCTTGCAGCACCAGCGCAGGCAACTGCAAACGTTAGTGGACCCTCTTCTGCAGGTTTTGGCGGGGCTCCAGCTACAAGTTATGGTGGATATGGAGGTGCTTCTAGTTCCAATCAAGGTGGCTATCAGACCAATACAGTCCCAGAGCAGCTGAACACTGCGGGTTTAGGAAAGGTGACTATAGAGCTAGCTCAAGAACACATGGCTCTATTGTCGACTTTGGTGAACTCCTATAGTGGACTGGTTGCTGGACAGATCGGGAATCATCATCTTACACAGGAGGATTACTCGCAGATTGATAAGGACGCCATGGATCTGATCGACATACAATGGCACTTCGCAAGTGTGGTGAGAAGGGCAAAGGATTACATGGAAAGGACGGGAAGGAGAGATGTCTTGATCAACAATAACACCAAGTTTGGGTTTGACAAAACAAAGGTCACATGCTACAACTGCGGCACAAAAGGGCATTTTGCAAGGGAATGTGACCGACCTAAGCAGCAAGGAAATCAGAATCCCTTCAACAACAACAGAGGTAATCAGAATCAGAGGCAGCAAGCTCAGGGTCAGCCTAATACTGAGCGTGCCATTGTCCCAGTCAACAACCAGAATCAGAACCAGAGGCCGCCTGCAAACAACAATCAAGGTCAAGCCATGGTTATTCAAGCTGATGAAGGCTATAACTGGAACCATCTGATCACCGGAGATGAAGCTCCTCAAGGTGGTGCAGCTTGTTTTGCTCAACAAACGTCTGTAGCACCAGCCGAAGTTGAAGAAACTTCGAGTCAGTCTGACATCATCACTTCTGAAACTGAGATGTCTGACTGTGACTCGGAGTGCGATTCTGATAGTGGAGAAGATTTGGAGGATTTGTTAGCTGAAGCAGATGCATTGATCGGTAATAGATCGTTTCTTGTGGATGCTGACTGCACAGAGAAGAACTACGGCGAATTCTTTGGAGCTCAGAAGACAGCAGCTCATTATGCATTAATGGCCATTACTGAATCGTCGAACAAGGTAAGTTCTTCTTCTGATTCAAAATTAGATTGTGTAGAGTGTAATCAGCTGAAATTCAGAATTAAAGAATTAACTGAAGAAAATCTGAATTTAAAAGCTGATGTTGGTCCGTTGCAAAGGTCAATTGATTCCTTGAGACAAAAGGAGAAAAATTTTCTAAGTACAATTGAAAATTATAAAAAGGATGTTTCTGAACTGTCCAAAACCTTAGCTAACAAACAGATTGCTATAAATAATTACATCAATGAGGTCGAAGACACTAAGAAACAATTGGCCATTGTTAACTGTGACTATGAAAAGATCAGGAAAAAGCTTGAGAGTTATTTAAACTGCAAGTATGTCCTTGATCACATAGTTGAACACTCTGACAAGGAAGGTTTCTCCACCAGTCCCAAATACTCTCAGTGTCCACCTCCGGTGAGATTCGAAAATCACAATTTTGATGTCTTGCCGAAGGAGGAACTTGTGGACGTGGCAGCCGAGGCAGCACAAGCTGCAGAGGCGGCCAAGGTTACTGAAGCAGCTAAACCTGCTGAAGTCACTAAGGTTGCTACTCCTGCTAAAGCTGTCAATTTGTGTGAGAAACCTGATGATATCAATGTATATGACACTGACACTTCGGATGATGAGCTCGATGAACCTCCTAGGTATGCACCGGTTAAAACTATAGATGTTCCTCTTGCGAATCATATCATTACAACTGAAACCTTGAGTGAACTGGAACCGAAAGTGCAAACCGAGGATGGGAGGAGGATTAAGGTGTTTTATAAGTTAAAAGGGTCTGAAAAGGTGCATGCTGATGAGGAAGTCCCTCTCAGATGTATCGCCCCTGGTCTTGTTGCCAAAATTTGGCAAGAATCTGTCATTACCATAGAAAAGGAAACCTGGAGTAAAAACAAGGATAAGGGTAAGGGTAGAAAGGATCAGGGAAATCAGGCTAATGAAAATAACAAGAAAAATCAAAAGTCGAACACCGTTAATCCTCAAAATCAAGCTCAAAGGAACGGTCCGAAAAAGCATGTGACTGAGTTTATTAGATCGAGCGGCACTGAAAGAAATGACGATCCTCAAGTCGATCAGCAAAGAAGATGTCTTGAGGATCTAAAACATAAAAACTCATTTGCCGTTCCATCTAACAAAAGGAACAAGAAGGAGACCAAACCCGGATCTCCTAAGTTTGAAGAATATAGATCCTGTCACAAGTGCGGGGAACGTGGGCATTTAGTTGCTGCGTGCCCTGAATTGAGACGAGAAAGGATCAAAGTGGATGATCCTCCCAGTTCTAGCAAATCCAAGCAACCTGTTTCCCCTAAACTCTCAGAAAAACAAAAGGGAAAACAGGTTGTTTATGATAACCGCAACAAGATTGCTATGAACCAAAAGCCAGTTGATGGCAGGGGTCCACAGCTGAGGGGGAGCACTGTTCCTCCAAAGGTTGAAGCAGCGCCTAAACCACCAGCAAAGGCTGCAGCTAAACCGCAGCGCAACCCCAAAGCCGTTCCACGTACAGTTAATTCTGAAGTGGATCCAAAATCTGTTCCTCCAAAGGAATCCAAGGCTGGACCTTCTAGCCCACAGGCAAAGAAGAAGCCCAAGCCAAAGAAACCTGAACAGATTTGGAGACCCAAGTCACCAACCAAAGAAGGAGAATCATCTGCTGGAAAAGGCACTGCGGTACCATCGGAAACAACTCCAACACCAAATGGGAGATGGGTTGACTTTCCGATGTTAGATGAAGTTGGTAGACCCAAGACCGTGAAGGCTTGGGCCCCCCTTAACCACTGAACTTTGAATGTTTGTGCAGGGAGTTCCACAGGGCCTTATCAGCAGCCTATGGATTGTTGATAGTGGAGCTTCAGGGCACATGACGGGCGATTTATCCCTGCTTTTTGACATAAAGAATATCAATGGGGGGTATGTTGCCTTTGCTGGTAATAAAGGGGGTTATATAACAAAGGAAGGAAGTATGAGCAACGGTATAGTAAGCTTTGAAAAGATAAGCTTTGTTAAACAGATAGACCACAACTTGCTGAGTGTTTCACAGATATGTGACAAGAAGTTCACTGTATTCTTTGATGACAACGCATGTTTCATTCGGAAGCCTGGATTCAAAATACCGAAAGAGTGGGTCATGATCTCAGCTCCCAGGGTCAACAACTTATACGTCCTGGATATGAGCCGAGCAATGACAGCGAAAGGTCAGGTCACTTGTTTTCTGTCAAAGGCGACAGAGAAGGAATCGATAATGTGGCACAGACGAATGGGGCACATCCACTTGAGGAAAATGAACCATTTGGTCCAGAACCAACTAGTGGAAGGTGTTTCTGTTAAGAATTTTCATTTAAACGATGTCTGTGTCTCATGCAAGAAAGGGAAGCAGAAAAGAAAGTCTCACAAGCCTAAGAAGACAAACTCAGTTAGTCTACCTCTCGAACGACTGCACATGGACCTGTTTGGCCCAGTCAATCGAAAGAGCAAGAACGGTGACTCATACTGCTTAGTGGTTACGGATGATTATTCTAGGTTTTCTTGGGTTGTGTGCATGAAGCACAAGAGTGAAACTTTTGATTACTTGAAGAATCTGTTTACTAAATTGGAAAATATATATCAGCTAAAGATCCGTAGGATCAGAAGCGATAACGGAACAGAGTTCAAGAATCACGCTATGGAGGCGTTATGTGCAGAAAAAGGTATTCATCATGAATTCACAGCGCCATACACTCCTCAGCAAAACGGGGTTGCAGAAAGAAAGAATCGGACTCTTATTGAGGCAGCCAGAACTATGCTCGCAGACTCGAACTTGCCTGTGATCTTCTGGAACGAGGCAGTTCACTGCGCGTGTTATACTCTGAATAGGGTTCTAACGGTAAAGAAGCTTGGAAAAACCTCTTACGAGCTTCTAAACCGAAGGAAACCGAACTTAGAGTTTCTGGAACCTTTCGGAGCTCCATGCACCATGATACATCCCGATGGGAAGTTTGGTGCAAAGGCAGAAGAAGGTTTCTTTGTTGGTTACAGCACTCCCAACAAAAGAGTGTACAACAAAAGAACCAACAACGTTGAGGATTGGCTTAATGTCGATGTTCAGCGTTATACTGCCAATGCACCTGGTGTTGGACCTGATTGGTTGTTCGACTATAAGGGTCTATTTGATTCCTTCAACGTGGAGAATTTGGTGGATGATGCTGTAGCGCAAATGTATTACGAATGTGAAAACGCAGCTAGCTCTCCGCTAATGCGTCCGATCGTGGTTAATGCACCTGCGCCTGCTCCATCTGATGCCTCTGCATCCACGGGTCCCCCCGATAAAACCGCACCAGCAGAAGTTGAGGAAGTTTTTCAGGAAGCGTCTGCAGAGGTTCTCGAATCTTCATCTTCCGACGACGATTTTGCAGAGTCTCATGAAACTCTCACTGAGGAACAAGCTGGAAATGGTGAATCTACCACTACAGCTCCAGTTAATCCAACAGGAAACAATCAAGCTGGTCCTTCTTCTTCAGCAGCTCCAGGGATAGGTCTTCGGATTGATCTCTCCGGTTTTAATATGCAACCCGCTGCTCCCTCTAGTTCAAGCGCAGCTGAGACAAATATATCTCAAGGTTTGGAGAACCTAAATTTGCATTCGGATGATCCAGTGCCGGCACATCCGGAATCTCGGATTCACGACACTCATCCGATGCAAAATGTGATTGGTAATCCGACTAGCAGAGTCATGACGCGCAGTCAGCTCAGAAATGCTAGTTCAAGTGACAATACAGGTACTCTGGCACTCTATTCGGAAATCAGAAAAGCAGGTCATCAGAACGATTGGTCCTTCGCCTTATATGTTTCTCAAACTGAACCAAGAACTGTGCAAGAGGCACTAAGGGAAGAACCATGGATTGAAGCAATGCAAGCAGAACTTCAGCAGTTCCAAAAGCTAGGACTGTGGGACTTAGTTGACTTACCTCCAGGGTCGAAAAAGATTGGAACAAAGTGGGTCTACAAGTGTAAACGGGATGACCGCGGGGTGATTATAAGAAACAAGGCTCGATTAGTTGTCCTCGGCTTCCGTCAAATCGAAGGAATAGATTACAACGAAGTATACGCTCCAGTTGCGCGCCTTGAAGCTATCCGGATGTTCTTAGCTTACGCTTCGTACAAACGGTTTAAGGTGTATCAAATGGACGTGAAAAGTGCTTTTCTGTATGGTGTCGTGAAGGAAGAGGTGTATGTTGCTCAGCCACCGGGGTTTGAGGATCCGCTGCATCGCGAAAAAGTCTACAAACTGAACAAAGCGTTGTACGGACTCCATCAGGCACCGCGTGAATGGTACCAAATGCTTAGCAACTATCTGATATCCAACGGGTTCAAACGCGGACTCGTGGACTGCACCTTATTCACCAAGGAAAAGGGTGGTGATCGTCTTCTGGTACAGGTTTATGTTGATGATATTATTTTTGGGTCTACTAATGATGTCATGTGCAGGGAATTCGAAAAGCTTATGCAGGACAAATTTGAGATGAGCTCGATGGGGGAGATGCAATTCTTCCTCGGTCTACAAGTAGAACAACAAGAGTCGGGGATCTTCATCCACCAGACAAAATACGTTGTTGACATCTTGAGCCGGTTCCAGATGGAAGACTCTACTCCAGTAGGCACACCGATTCAGACCAATCACGGGATTGGGCCTGACGAGAAAGGACAAACCGTTGATCCTTTTCTCTATCGAGCTATGATAGGCTCACTCATGTACCTCACTGCATCAAGACCTGACATAATGTTCGCGACATGCTTACTATCAAGATACCAGTCAAGGCCGAAACAGTCACACCTGGTTGCTGTGAAGAGGATCTTACGTTATCTAAAGGGTTGTCCGACCAAAGGTCTTTGGTACCCTAATGACGATAAGTTTGACCTCATCGCATTTAGTGATGCTGACTATGGCGGATGCAAGACAGACTTAAAATCCACATCGGCTGGATGCCAGTTTTTGGGACCAAGACTAGTCTCGTGGCAGTGCAAGAAGCAAGCCTCAGTCGCCTTATCCACCTGCGAGTCGGAATATGTAGCAGCATCGAGCTGCTGCTCCCAGGTTCTTTGGATACAGCAACAAATGAGAGACTACGGTTTGAAATTTCTTAATACTCCCATTCACTGTGATAATGAGTCCGCTATAGCTCTTGCTAAAGACTCAGTTAACCATTCCAAGGCGAAACATATCTTGGTTAAGTATCATTTCATACGCGATTGCTATGAAAAGAAACTTATCGATATGGTAAAAATCCACACAGACTACCAACGTGCCGATTTATTCACCAAAGCTTTTGACGGTCCTCGTTTTGAGTACCTGTTAATCTTAAACGGCATTAAAGTTAAGCAGGATTAGATCCTCATCGGTAATCGTTTTTGTAAATATTTTTCTTTCAAAAATCAGAAAAATCCAAAAATATTGTCTTTTCGCAAATTTTTAGATTTTTAGGGGGAGAAAATTTCAGAAAAATACAAAAACATTCAGAAAATGCAAAAATTCAAAAAAAAAATGAGAAAATTCCAAAATTAAAAAAAATTTGAAATATGCAAAAATGAGTTTCTTTGGTGAAAATGGGAAGATGATATTAACCAATCAGTCGGACTGTCTGGACCCTTATCATCTTAAAAATTTTGGAACTGATAGGTAGCCTCTACAATGATGTGTCGGTAGGCTCAAAATCATTTCCAAGTTCGGCACGGTGATATAAACCTAAATCATCTGAATCATGTGTGGATCAACGTGCGTTGGCATATGGTCTTGGTACCGAAATCTCGTTTGATAGCATGCCAAAATCCGAGGTTTCATGGTCTTTAAGAGGTTGGTTCATCCGGGGTGAACTGGACGCCTCTCAGAATAAATAGGAGTGGCACACGTGTCGTACGTTGGGGTCGCAGCCTACGACTGAGACACCTCTATGTCATTTCCTGAAAAAAAAAAACGAAAAAAATAGAATAAATTCTGATCAGGAGACGTCCGGGAATCCTAAAAGAGCAAAAAAAAATTCATATATGCCAAAACCCTATTCTCAATGAGAATTCGCTCTAAGGTATCAAATCATATACCTAAAGCATCGTACCGTGAAAAATCAAATATACGGTATTTGACTTGTACCCTGGTTTGGATCTCACTGGTCTCTCTGTTGCAGCGTTTCTGCAGACCTGATCACCACTGAGTCCATTCCTTGTAAAATACGGATGACAACAGCTTACTCACCGGTTACGAGGAAGCTTTGTGCATGACTTGATACGGGAATGTGTCGCGTGGCGGGGAACACCTTGTATCTCAGCCTTAATATTACCTTAAACGTATCTAAAGTGCCTAGCGATAAAACTTGATTTTGAGTTTAGGTGGACAACAATATCGACAGTTGTTGTAGGATGCTTATTGGTAATTTAAGCGAAAACTGAAAATATAAGGGTTCTAGTAATGTCCGTACACTGATATGATTCCCTAACCGTTGAAACTCGCAAAAATATGCTAGTGTACAGTTAGTTGATCTCCCGTTTTATTTTATTTATGCTTAGTTTAGCGTAGTTAATCATTCTTGATTGCCGATGTTGGAATCCTAATCCATTGTAATCTTACTTCTTCAAAAATAAAACGCCGAAAAATAAAATGGACAACTAGTTGGAAACTTGTGTTTTGCCGGGTCAAAACCGTATTTTTATCAAGTACAAGGGTGGAAAATGGAATATTTTCAAGTATCTGAGTCATCATCTGAGTCGCGTGTCAAATCGGGTTGAAAAACGCATGTTTTGAACCTTAACGGGTCAAAAATGCAAGTTTTGGTGCTGCAGGGGCATTTTGGTAAATTGTGTGAAAGTTTTATGCATTTAGAAGCCTGATCGCATATAAGCTTAAACGAGTAGCCAAAATCGCGTGTCTTAACGAGCGATTATGATGTAATCGCGTGTCACTGTGCCTACTTGTGTGGTCATGTATGCGATTAGCCATACTCGCTTACTGATTGTCATTATGTGTCTACTCGTGTCACTATTCAAGCGATCAGGCCATACTCGTGTCTTTCTTTAAGCGATCGGACACCTACTCGCTTATCACAACACGCGATTAGGAACGAGTATATAAACACTGCTTGTCATCTTCTTTCTTCACATTTTCAAAAACCTCTCAACAGTTCCTCGTGTTCCCTCTAATCTGATCCTAAACAAACCCTTGCCAAAATTTCATTCGACCCTAGATTATTGTCCCTTATCATCAAGGTAAGATCATATCATTTTTCCAGATCATAACAATGTGTTTTTGTGGGCTAAATCTGTGATAAAAGGGCCGAAACCCTAAGTTTTTCTTTTTGATCAGGAAGGCTTATAGAAACATGTTTGATGTTGATTTTTGATGGGGCTTTGATTATCGGGGTGTATAGGATCTGTTGGCACCAATTTATTGATCCCTAACACACTTAAATCAAAAGCCCCAAATTTGAAAGAATAAGAACCCTAATTAACAAACCGGTTAATTGACCCATGATCTGAATCTGTCCATGAAGTATTGTTTAGGGGTTATATTGTTGGGTTGTTTTAGGGTAAAATGTGACAAACATCATCATTCAAAACGACCCATTACGAAGTTTGACAAATTTGGTAAAGAAGATGAACTGTCACGCCATGAACAGTTGAGCGATTGGGGCTTTGTTTCATCTAATCGCATGTTATAACTGGCGAGTGGGCCTTAATCGTGTATTATCACAAGCGATTACATGGCAAATCGCCTGTAACTTTCTGTTTGACCAAAATAGTCAAACTTTTGTCCATTTTTGTCCGTTTTTCATATCCTTGATCTGTCTTTGATGTTTTATGGTGTGTTTATCTTGCAGAATCATGCAATACGGTACTTCGGCCAAGCACAACTGTCTTGCCTTCCTCGGACCGGTAAAGAAGCAGGAGTGCAGGCGTTTTGAAGGCATCATCGAGTACTTGAAGCGCTCGAAGATACACTATGCCATATCTACAGACTATGCGGCCTACAAGAACATTCTCCAGGAATTCTATCAGAATGCGAGTGTCGATGTCAGCACAGTTCCAGCTACTATCAGAAGCACGGTGCAACGAAAGGAGGTTCTTATCACTGAAGATATGATTCGCGAGATTCTTAGATTTGGTGATGATAAAGATGATCCAATCGTTTTCGATTCCATTTTGATACGAGGTGGATTCCTACGGATGAAGTATACGGGTGATGTGCGTGCGCAGGAGATGCTACAAAAGGGTTGTCTTCCTCCTGAAATGAAGTATCTGACGCACGTGGTGCTAAAGTGTCTCGGACCTCGCAGAGGAACATTCGATGCTATCAAAGACATTTTGGCATCGGCGATTGTTGCATTGGCGTTGAACAAACCGTTCAACTTCTCTGGGATGATTATGCATCACCTCAAGGAAGTGATTCTGCGAAAGCCGAAAGATCCCTTTATTGTTTATCCTCGCTTTCTGCAGATGATCCTTGACAATCAGATCCCGAACATGGTGAAACGGGTAGAAGAGCTGATTAATATAAGGAAGATTGATGAGGTTGAGATGAAGAGAATGTTGCAGTATACGAACAAGCCAAAGTCTGAATATCCTCCAAGTCGTAGACTGTTTGCTTTCCTGATGAGAGACGACTATGTGGCACCTCCAGGTAATAGATGGAGGCATGATGACAGTGATTCAGAGGACGATATTCTAATTCATAGACAAGTATTCAAGGATGATGACAACATTGGGAGACCCACTGTTGCTTTGGGACCCAATGAACCGGGCAATATGGGTGATACTGGAGCAAGACTAGATGATGATATGCTTGATCCTGACTTGCTGAACATAGATGAACCATCAAGCTCAGGCAAAGGCAAAGCCAAGATTGATGAGGGCCCGGTTAACATTGAAGATGTTGATGAAGATGATGATGACTCAGAGCGTACCGAAGATGAATCACCTGATGTACTGACACTTGAGGAGGATAGAGCCCGCGCGGCTGCGGCAAGAGAGCTCGCAAAAGATCCCACTTTCACTCCTGTCAGTGATGATCTTGTTGCGGATATTGACGCTGAACTTAGCACGCCGCCTCCTCAGAAGAGACAAAAGACAAAAGCGACGAAAGTTAGCAGGGGTCAAAAGAGAATGTCTGATAAGGCAGCTGCGACTGAGAGAACGCCTAAGAAAATGAGGGAAAGGCGTATGAAACTCCCAGAGACTTTTGGACTACCTGCTTCCTCTTCTGTATCAGCAACAACAACAGCAGCAACAGAAACAACAATAGCAGCAACATCGACTGTCCCACTCTCTTTCAGTGCAGCTATGCCTGCGAGTGTGACTATGTCAATGCCTTCATCGGTAATCTTCACTGAGCCAGTCTCAGTTACCGTTGAAGCGACAGGTTCACAGTTGGCTGCTAATCCGATAGGTGACAGAATACGGATGATGAAAGAAGCAGCAAGATCGTCAGCTGCTAGACCTTCGACCCAATCCTCAACTTCGACTCCAACAACCAACGAACAGCTCCAGCGCCAAATCAAAGAGCTTACTGCTTTAGTGGCCGCCCAAGCACGGGAAATGGCCGAAATGAAGAGCAAAAACGCCAACATAGAAGAAAATGAGACGGCGATGTTGGAACTGATTGGAGACACTATCACAGCTAACACTGAGCTGAGAGCCACTGTCGACGCACTTACTTTATCTAATCAGCAAGTCTTGGAGTCGAACAGGCAGATCATGGAAACACAACAGCAGCTCATGGAATCACATCAGCAGCTAATTCAGTCTAATCGTGATCTCCAGCTCGCAAATGTGAATAACGAGCGTCGAATCACCAAGTATAGGAAGCAAAACACAAGGCTAAGGACTAGGTTGAATGCGCTGACTGGAACTCAACCTAGACTTACTGGTGGTTCGGAAGCTAGAGCTAGTACTGCTGGTGATGATGATGATGAGGATAGTGAAGAAGATGATGATGATGAAGAGGATGATGATGAGTCTGATGACGATGATGACAATGATGGTAAGGGTGATGGTGGTGATCCCGGAGCCACAGGCGGTGGTGGATCAACAGGTGGGTCTGCGTCGGGACGAACAAAGAAAAGTCACGATCGCAGAGGCAAGGATCCCAAGGCAGGTTCTACTGCTCAGGGGGAGCCAGCACCGATGATAAGCAAGATTCAAGAACTTCGCGATAAAGTAAAGAAGAAAGCAATAGTTCTTGTTGAAGACGTGGAGCCTTTGAACTGTTACTTTGCATATGATGATGAAGGCAACTTGCTTCCACCTCCTGCCATGCCTGAGTACGATCTGGAAGAAGGAGAGATCCCTCCTGAGATGACGACGGAGGACATGACCAAAGTTTATGGCTTTGCATCTGGAGAATCTTCCAATGCAAGCCAAAGCGTTCCTCCTGAGATGCATCCAGAGTGCAACGAAGTGGATCTGGAAGAAGGAACCAGCGTGCCGACCCCTGAGTATGTTGTAAATGACTCGGGCGCTGGAATTCCTAATATTGATGAAGAGATGATACGTGAGGCTGAAGAAAAGTTGAAAGCCGACTCTACTGAAGTTCCTGATGCTGTTAAGATTCGACATGACAAGATCAGAGAGCGGTATCCCCAATGGTTTAAACCTGAAGAGAAGAAAAAGCCAGTTGAGCGAGCTTCCATCTTCAAGAAGCGTCTGTCGAAGATGTCTGGCAATGTGATCAGCTGGGCGTATGTGAGCCAGACCAGAATGCTCGGGGTTAAATGGCAAGAAGGCGTATTGTACTTTGAGGATTTCAAAGACACTCTGAGCCTGCCGTTCTGGTACATCCGTGACTTAGTTCGTCTCAACTATCCGCTATATGAAGAGAAATCTGCCTCTCTTAAGGGTTTTTACACGAAGCTGAAGCGAGAGAGCTCAGAGGGATGGAAAGAGTTAATGCCTCAGTATCCCAGATCGTATCAGACAGACAAGATTCATCCTTTCACCTTAAAGCCTATCTGGGAGCACAAGATCAAGCCGCCAAAATGCGTTTCAAGGATTCCCATTATTCCAGTTGAACAAGACTTTTCTTCGAAGCTGTATTATTGGCACTATGATGCAGCAACCACTGAAGCAGTAATTGTCTTGAGCAACAGTCCGAACCCGTGCAGAAAGATAAGGATTTGGGATCCTATGTGGTTGATAAATTGCTCAGAGAAGGACGTGGAGACGTTGTACCAACATCCGATCATGCACTTACCAGCCGAAGCCGATCAAGCCATGAAGTTTCAAAGGGTGATCCAGTTTTGCTATGCCAACAAAGTTCATGCAGGATGTGATTGGTCAAGAATCTCAAGGGTCAAGACAACGTCAAGCTAAAGTTGGAGACGGATGATGCTGCTTGTTATTTTGCTTAGTTGTATTTGTTTATGTTTATCAAGTCTGTAAAGTTGTTTGCTGTTGATATAAACGATGTCTTTTGATTAAGTCTGTACGTATACTAGCCTGGTCCAAGGGGGAGTCTGTTAGTACATGATGTCCCTAGGCTAGTATATCAGTTGTTTGGACGTGTTTCGGGGTGTTTGGAGACGTTTGTACGCGTTTTGGAGTGTTCGGGAAGCTGCATGCGATTTGCAGAAGGTGACACGCGATTAGGGCCTAATCGCGTCACTGTTCACGCGACTGGGCATTGGTTACACGCGATTAGCACTGATCGCCCCATATGGTCATGCTGATCGCGTATATGCTGCTGTACGTACCCGGGAGGTATAAATAGGCCCAATCATTGCCCTAATCATTAGTTCTTGCCTCACACACTCTCCAAACACCCTCCCAAGGTCTGTAAGGTCTGATTTGATCTCTGTAAACACTCGTGCTCTGTTTTTAGTGATTAATCGATAATCTTTTGACCCGTGTGTGTGTTGTGATTACTCGTTTGTCTTAGTTTCATTATCGTATCTGTTGTTAAAGCATATTAGAGGGATTCCGCACCTCTAGTATAAACCCCGTGATTGTTGGATTAAGCTTTATTCGATCCTACAGCTTTGCACAAACTAAATATAATATTTCAAAAGGACTCAACGGCCACGTTTAAATTGAGCAAAACGAAAACTAACAAACAAAAAAAAAGTTAGCTAACCTGGTATTAAGCTTTACCTCTGCATGCTACGACTCACCACAATCATCAATATCTCTCTCATCTCAGATTGATTCTTCAAGCCCAACAAAACTCAAAGTTAAAAAAAAAAAAAGTAAACAATTGTAAAAAGATTATCAAATACTTACATAGAGCGAAGGCTTTTGGTTACTCAGTTATGGTCATTTTCCTTTTTGAAGCAATGTTTAACATC